>JASDQU010371005.1:71243-86009 GCA_032191745.1 Picea mariana
TAAACCCAAGTTTTTCTAGTTGCATCATCAATAAAAGTAACATAATAATGAGAGCCACCAAGAGATGATACCTGAGCTGGTCCCCATACATCTGTATACACAAGCTCTAACCTTTCATTCTTCTTTTCTTTTTTGACTCTGAGAAATCTGACTCTCTTCTGTTTTCCATAAACACAATGCTCACAGAAGTCCCAAGACAATTTGTTTAAGATCTGGCAACAAATTTCTTTTGTGAAGTATCTGCATACCCTTCTCACTCAGGTGTCCTAGCCTATGATTCCATAGTGTTGTATCCACTCCTGTAGAAGCTAAAGATATAGAAGAGTTAGTATTACGAGTACATAAATACAATGTACCTACCTTCTCTCCTTTTTCTATCACCAATGATCCTTTGATGACCTTCCATGTCTTATCTGTAAATATGGTTACAGACCTTCACTTGCTAACTGCCCTATTGAAATTAGATTTTTCCTTAAATCTGGAACATGTCTTACCTGTTTCAACAACCATTGGTTTCCATTGTGTTTCTTTATTTTTACCTTTCCCATTCCAACAATTTTGCATGGCACATCATCACCCAAATGAACCTGTCCAAAATCACCTTGAACATAATCTAGAAAATGTTTCCTATGAGGTGTGGCATGAAGTGAAGCCCCTGAATATACTACCCAAGACTCATAAATATTATCTACAAAAAGAATCAAAGCATCATGTAACACATCACCTGTTACATTTGCTTCCTAATTTCTCTCCTGTTGTCCATCTCTTTGTTTCTTTGGAGCTCTGTAGTCTTTCTTTGGATGTCCTTTCTTCCCACAATTCCATCACTCTATGTTTCCAATTCTATATTTGGATCTTCCCTTCCTAGAATTCTTGTGGTTCCCTGAGCCTTTTCCTATGTCCTTTTGTCTTCCCCTATTCTCCATGTTCAACGCATTACCTGATGTCTCACCTATGATTTTCCGTCGCATTTCTTCACTAAGGATAACACCAAAAACATCATAAAATTTTAAAGTATTTGAACCAGAGACATAGTTACTTACAACCATGGCCAAGTTGTTCTAGCTTTCTAGCAATGAGAACAAGATTATAAGAGCCCTAACCTCATCGTCAAAGTCCACTTTTACAGAACTTAGTTGATTAATATCCATATTAAATTCATTTAAATGATTTTAAACAGACCCATCTTCTAACATCTTCATATTAAATAATATCTTCATTAGAAATATCTTATTAGACACCAAGGGATTTTCATATAGTTTAGCCAATGCGTCCATCAGATCCTTTGTTGTCTTTTCTTTCGAAATATTGAAAGCCACCGACGCTGCCAAGCTCAGCTGTATCGTTCCTAGAGACTTTCTGTCAAGAATCTCCCATTCTTCGTCCTTCATGGCCATTGTCTTCTTTTCTACTCTACCTAATGGTAGGAATAGATCCTTCTGATATAAATAATCTTCCATATGCATCTTCCATAACTGGTAGTTTTGGCCATTAAATTTCTTGACCCTAAACTTTCCATCTTCCGACGTCTCCCACTCAAACCAAGAACCCTCTTTTCTTGCGAGTTACCTTTCGCTCTGATACCAATTGTTGGAAAAACAGGACCATGGAGCAATAAAATAAAACAAATGTGGAAAAAAAACACAAAAGATAAACAATACAATTGAGACAAATATTTAGAAGGTTCACCCAATGTGGGCTACGTCCACCAGAGAAATTGTCAGGTCCTTCCTTTATTATTATCCAACAAATGAAGGGATACAACTTATAGAAAAACCCATCGTAACTTCCTCTTGTTTCTCTCACAGTCTCCTCTCTCACACTACAATACTTGCCATAATGCATAGCCGCAATACATTTCCCTCATAACAGAGGGTTTCCTTCTAGGAAAAAAAAACCTAACATATTTTCTACCGTTAGATCTGTGACCTTATAATAAATAGTCCAGATTTACAATGAAATTACAATATACATTTACAAGGCAATTTTTCCTTTGGGGGCTTCACCCCCGAACCCCCCATTCGATGAGATATCCCCCCTGGACCCCGTAGAGGGGGTACCCCCTGTCTGCACTTCCCTGCATGGAAGAGTGTACATACTTTTGGGGTGTAAAGTCTTCATGGGGTATAAACACAGCTGAAAGAAAGGACCTCTGAATCAACAAGATAATCAATCTCCACAACCAACAAACAAGAGATATAATCTGATAAAACAGATATCATGGACCTTCAATAACAAAAATGTTTAGAAAAAAAGAATCCCCTCAGGGTTACAATGATCACATGCAAAGTGCCTCCTGCAGCTTTCTCATCTCTCTTGGCTCATGAATCCAACATTTTCCCTCAAGAGATCTCCTTCCTTAAATAGAAAATAGGATCCAAATAACCTTAGGAGGTCGAATCCCATCTCCTTCATTGGATTCTAAGCCTTGGAGATAGGTGGCAACAATCAAAGAGACAAAAATCCAACAAACTGCTAATTTTCAGGAATTTGTTGGAAGTCATTAATAAAATGTCTCCACCTCATTACATGAGGCCTTTGTTGTAGCTAAATATTAGGTGCAGGTGTCCCTTGACATCTAACTGATCCTTGAGAAGTCATTCAAACCCTCCTTGACATGTGGCGACCTCCCAACAAGGCAGATATCAAAACCGTGACTGCTACAGGAAATTAGGCAGTGCCGCTATAAAACAGTTGGGTAACACCACTTCTATGTCTAATATCTCTCAAACCATAAAAATTTTTGAAAAACTGAGAGAGGGTTTTGTTATTTGGCATGTTATGAACAAAAAAATCCTCCAGTTTTCAAAAATACCTTTTCAATTGTTCAGACTCCAAGTTTCAAGTTAGTGACTAAAAACTAGTAAAATAACTCTGCACAATTCATTTTCTAGCAGAAATATTAGGTAGCGCGTGTAGGTAGCGCCACTTATGTTGCGCCTGTGTGCAGGTTTAGGTAGCAATGTCAAAACACAATTTCTTCAATATTGAATGTGTGCAAATAAGTTGGCAGTATTTTATAATGTCGAACCCATTGTGTTTAGGTGTCTTGGCAGTATAGTAGGTTGTGCACTTTACCACTGAGGGAGTTAACACTTTAGGAAAAACCCAAAACTATGATAGTTAGGCCTCTTCTAGCTGCAAATTCTTGTGCTAACATAGGCTCCATGGGGAATAGAGTCCTCCCTATGAGGATTTGAGAACTCTTGTAGTTTCAGTGCCTTATCCTAGGGCTGCTCCCAACCTTTAACCTCTGCAATCTGCTTTGATTTGTGACCTTCAACTGAAACTAATTGCAAATGAAAATTGAAACTGAAAAAAATGATGAAAATGATGCTTGTTCAACAAGCTTATTGCACACACCTACTCTAATTATTGGTAAAATGAAGCATTCAAGTTACATGAAACAACCAATGAAGCCATTTCATCATTTTTTCAACTGTTTGAAGCTTTGAAATGTGATTCCTTAAGCACCAGAGATAATTGTTACTTGAAGGCACGCGAAATAAAAATTTGGCAATACACTTTCCATTGAATAAATCAATGATCCTAGGCCCACAATACTTTCCCCTACAACATTGCTTTGTGTAAAAAGGAAAAGTATTACATTAGGTCCTTCCTCCACTGTGCTTGGTTGTTGTATGGCTTGCTGATTTTCTGAGTCATCCTCAATGCATATGGCCTTGGTCCACTCCTGTTCATGAGGTGTGTTAGGTGTGTTAGGAAAAAGTATTAGTAATGTTTATATTTCCTTAATTTCAACCTTTCTCATCTGATCACATGGAATTTTATCTTGGTTTCTTGATCAAACTGAGCTTGTGTCTTAAAGAGGAATAGGGGGTTGATAGGGCAGTTCATCACAATTAGAAGTGTTTGGGAAACTACATTCTTCTATCTTATCTTATGATTGTGAGGGATATTCATCATAGCTTGGCTTATGGTCCCAATTTCTTAGTTTTTCACCTTCTAAGCTTAGATTATCATCTTCCTCTTCTTTTCTAGCAACAAAAATATGACATGAGGGTTGAAATAAGTTATTGTTTCTTTGATGAGAAGGGTAATTTTCTGATATAAGGTCTTCAACAAAATGTTCATGAAAATCATCTTCATAATCATCATACAAACGTGAATCAATGACCATTTGACTATTAATGGTTGATGGGATTAGTACAATAGCTGGGACAACTGGTTGTTCAATGAAAACATCCTCATAGTCATCAAAACTTGGCAAATCATGGCACACTGGTTCATTAACAATAGGAGGGATTACAACAACAACTGGTAAGCTATGAATTTGTTCATGACAAGCTACAACATTATTCTCATGATGAAATATTTCTGAACCTAAGATGACCTCTTGACTTAAAGAATCGAGAAAAGGAGGAGAAAGGGAAATGATGGATTGTCCATATTGATCATTCTCTTGAGGACCTAGATTTTGACATGAATGATGCATTTGTTATTCAAATTTAGGAAAAGAATTATGAAACTCATCATCTAAGTATTGCTCTCTATAATCATCCACTTCATCATAACTACTAGAGGAATCACTTGATGAATCTTGAATATATGATGCATAACCCTCACAACAATTCTCAAAAAGTCTTTCAGTTGGATAAGTTATCTTGCAATGAGAATAAAAAACATCATGGAATTCCTTCAAAGAGGAAATACTAAAAGAAGGGAGTGTTCTATACCATTGCCTCACATCGCCTTCCAATGAATACATGAACATTTTCATCAATATATCTTCATGATGGATGTCAAGCTTCTGCATCAAAGCATGAAATTCATGAACATGCTCAAAAGGGTTGTCATCATCACCTTCATAAAATCTGGGTATAAGATCTTTCCATTCATCAATTTGAGGCACAAGATGTGGATAACCATCTATGGCTGAGAAATTGAGTGGGGCAAACCTCCTGGCCAGAATAGCCTTCATAGCCATTTGATTTTTTTCATCCCCAGTGGAGTCACCAACATATTTTGAACAATGGAGTCTCCATGGTGAATGTGCAGTCTTGAAGGTGTCCAACTTCAGTCACCATCTAAATATGGAGTTGTGCAATGTCATTCTTCTCAGGGAGATTTTCAATCTACTCAAATCCATCCCTAGCTATGACGCCAATTATGTTAGCACTCCAAGAGTCACTCTCAGACTGCAAATGAGAGTAATCTTGGTAACATATATATAAAAATACTTGATTGGTTTTGTGGATTAAGAAAAAGGAAAACAAGGAAGGGGAAGGACAATAAGCTACTGTAAATCAATGATGGGGCATTGGGCTATGTAGTCAAGAAAACACCCTGCTCATTAAATGCAATCAATCTGCATATCAGATAAAGGGTTATTGAATAGAGGAAGAAGGATATAACACAAATAAGAACATCCATAAGGAAGAGATCCTCTCTGCATAAATGAATTCAAGGTACATGAATGTAAACAGTGACTAATAGGAAAAATACATCAGATCCTCAGATGCTCAAGAATCCATTAATCAAAGGAAACCATGATCCTCAAGGTGTGCAATTCATTCAAGTAAGAAGGAAAATTGGAAAAGAAAACAAGAGATACAATCTGATAACATAGATATCATGAACCTTTAATAACAGAAATGTTTACAAAAATAGAATCCCCTCAGGGTTACAATGATCACAGGCAAAGTGCCTCCTACAACTTTCTCATCTCTCTTGGCTCATGAATCCGACCTTTTTCCTCAAGATATCTTCTTCCTTAAATATAAAATAGGATCCAAATAACCTTAGGAGGTTGAATCCCATCTCCTTCATTGGATTCTAAGCCTTGGAGATAGGTGGCAGCAATCCAAGAGACAAAAATCCAACAAACTGCTAATTTTCAGGAATTTGTTGGAAGTCATTAATAAAATGTCTCCACCTCATTGCATGAGGCCTTTGTTGGAGATAAATATTAGGTGAAGGTGTCCCTTGACATCTAACTGATCCTTGAGAAGTCATTTGAACCCTCCTTGACATGTGACAACCTTCCAACAAGGTGAATATCAAAACCGTGACTGCTATAGGAAATTAGGTAGCGCCATTGTAAAACAGTTGGGTAGCGCCAGTTGTATGTCTGATATCTCTCAAACCATAACAAATTTTGAAAACCCGAGAGAGGTTTTTGTTATTTGGCATGTTATGAACAAAAAATTCCTCCAGTTTTCAGAAATAACTTTTCAATTGTTGAGAATCCAAGTTTCAAGTTAGTTACTAAAAACTGGTAAAATAACTCTGCACAATTCGTTTTCTGGTAAAAATATTAGGTAGCACCTGTAGGTAGTGCCACTTATGTTGTGCCTATGTGCAGGTTTAGGTAGCAATGTAAAAATGCAGTGCCTTTAATCTTGAACATGTGCAGAGCAGTTGGTGGTGTTTTATAATGTCGAACCCATTGTGTTTAGGTGTCTTGGTAGTATAGTAGGTTGTGCAATTTACCACTGAGGGAGTTAACACTTTAGCAAAAGCCCAAAACTTTGATAGTTAGGCCTCTTCTAGCTGCAAATTCTTGTGCTAACACAAATGAAATTGCAAAAAGGATAGAAAAATTGCACCTTTTTAATTGATGTTTGTCCTTATTGATTGTATCTCTAATCTTGATCCAATGCTTTCTAGAAATAAAGACTTGATTGTAGCTCTAAGCTTGATCCAATGCTTTCTAGCTCTAAGCTTGATCCAATGAAAGTAAAAAGAATTCATATATTTCAATGAATCTATGTAAATAGACAAAGAGAAATACAAATAAAAACCACTAACAATCTTTACTAGGAAAAGAAAATGTATAATTGTATTAATAAACCAGGAGGAAGTTTACAAGCAAGCCTTGGCATTGGCAAACTCCTTCTAGTAGTTCTATGTTCCAGCATCGAAGTGGCCTCCATTAATTCCATCACCATATGTTGAACACTTTATCCCAAAATATATTAGGACCACAATGAAGTTCACAAACTCCTAATTATAAACTAGGAGCTATTCTCAATTTACCATTATTTTATTACTCACCACTTATTATCCTTTCCCTTTAGAATATGCCACCATTTATAGGTTGGAGAGGAAGCCATGAGGAGGTTAGGGTGATAAGTTAGGATCTCACTAAATCAGGAGAGGTGGGTGAGATCCAAACCGATCGGAAAAAAACTCATCATCGAAGTTTTTTTTCTAGAAGCTTCAATAATTTCTTCTTTTTTCCACGTACAAAGGTTGTCACACCCCTAAACCTAAGAAAAAGGGGAATTTGTCACACCTTCTAATGATGCAACACGTGAGAAGTGAGGTTGTCGCACCTTGCTAGAAACCAACAAGCAACAACTTTGTAATTTTAGGGCCTTTTAGATTTGATCCTTCCAAAGAAGACTTTATCTTAGTTTTCTTCCAAAGTTCTATGCTTTAGATGTCAGAGAATAAGAAGTATCACTTGCTGCGACAAAATGTTGTATAACAAAATGCCCCCCAAAGTATGAAGTTATAAGAGATGATAGATGAAATACTTTGCCAGATGGGTGTTTGAAACAAAGAACACACTAGTTGGATACCTACCAATAACACAAGGACATTGCAATATAGTGTTATATCATCACCGAGATAGGAATTCCCATACTTACAATACAAATGAATCTAAGCATGGATGCTTTCAAATACATTGCAAATCCATGATTGTATTTTCTATTGATATGGCCACCTAAAATGCAATGTGGATCCATATCACCATAACTTTAATGGATTCATAGCCAAGAGAATATACATTGTGTATCTACGAATAGTAACATAGCCACATACCAATACACTATGTATCTATGTGACAACATTACTCTAGTACTTTCCATTGCAGCCCATGGAACTAAATATTCAAAGGAAGGTATTTAGGGTCTTCATCTTATCTTCGATTCCGATGTACGATTCTATCCATGTGAATAAATGTCTTGATGTTGAGCATGGTAGAAACCACTTGATTACCATTCATTGAAGTATACCATTAAATAATGCGAGGGAAATCACCATTAATGTTAATGAGCCCCAAGGTACTGTAGTACATCCATTCGAATGTGAATTCATGAGTTGAATTTGAACATTCGAGAGAATTTTTTGATCAAAGATCAACGATGTAAACTCCTAATCAAAAGCACAGATACCTGCCATTGAGGCATGTAGGTTCCAAGGTACTGAAATTATTCTAAATAAACTTCCTAGATGATGATTTTGCGTCAATAGGAAGTGATTCGTTGCAGGAGGGCCTTTATGTATCCCCCATCCATGACATGAAAAAATTACAAGATTTGTAGTAAAAGCACAAAGTAATTTCAGGACTGACTCAAGGATGGTCAATGAAATAGGAGACTTAAAGGACTATAGAATTTGGCTGACGCAACAAAAGGCTTCTTGGTTGAAATTCTCTCGAACATTGACATGACAGAGGTCTTGGTAGAACTAACTCAAAATAGAATATCATAAGCCAAAAGTTTGCAAAAAGGGCATGATCGAGAAGAGACAAGTGGATTTCCCAACTTTGATGAAAAAGGTAAAAGATGTCATGTTCGAGAGCGAGTGTTTCCATTAATACATATTTAATTACAGATTCCCTTCCCAATTTCCCCCCACCATGTTTGGCAAGTACCTCTTTATATTTTAATAATCTTGAGGAGGATAAAAAATTCTCATTGCATAAGCTATTCCTTTGGACAAGTCCCTAATAGTATTTTTAACAAACCCTAGGAAGGAGTGGTTCGGTCCCATATGGGTTTTCCAATGTAGGTTTTATGAATCCAAAGGAAGGGAACTCAGTGGTTTTTCATATTTTAGAGAGTCTAGAAAACACTTAAAGAAAAATCCAAAAAGGTCCTTTTTCATAAGTTTAGTCTCCCAATCCCAAAAAAGTACAAAACAATTCAAGGGAGAATTCTTCTAGTGAACACTGATGTATTCATATAGCATACCTTTTTTCTAATTAATCTACTCAGCTCGGAAAAGGATTAAAATTAATCTGAATAAATGATCCTTCAAAAACAAGCATGGCGCTTTAAATCATTTGATGAGTGTGAAGGAAGCAAGTTCACTCAATAACCTTTTTATTTTTTTATAGGGTGTTGTTGGCACAATGGAAAACCTAGGTTTCAACGCTACAACAACGCACCAACAAAACCCTAACTACCGGCCCTTTCGGAAAAACCTGCGAAGCAGATGAAGTCTCACCCGAGGTAGAGGCAGGGGTGGTTGCAGGACTCCAGTGTCTACAACCTTAGATGGGGCACCGATCTGTGATTACAACACCTTAACAAATCACTTAGCCTTTACAGTTCATTAATTTTTAGCCTTAGTTTATAGCAAAACTAAACCGTAACAACGGATCAACACAGTATTTATACAGATCCAATGAATTCAAGTATTAAGCATACCAACACAGATCAAACCTAGCATTTATTCACATTATTCAACACTAATATACCATATTAGATCCTTCTAAGAATACATTAGTGAACTAATCATTCAATCACATAGACAAGAGAACAACCATAAAGCACATAGCAACCACAATGCAGGATATACGTGGTTCACCCCCACCCTGGGGCTACGTACACCAACTCTTCTTCTTTATTTCTTTCTGTCAATATTCTATATGCACAGAGCCATGATATCTTACTTTGCAGAGGACAACAAATCCACGCACCTCTCTAGATCCTCCTTCCTTGAAGTACAACACAAAGCCTTCCACAGTCTCTTACAATCACTTGCACTTATCTCTGCAAGTTTCACACAACATGCACAAAGAAATTACAATTACCACTTGCACTTAACAATTAACACTTATCACTTAGCATCACATACTTTTCCCTCCTTCGATCACATAGATCGAAATACTTCCTACATCACATAGCTCTCTATTTATACATTACAAAATGGGCCTAAACATGGGTAAACTCATGGGCCGACATCCCCATTCCCGTTACATAAGCCCAGAACCCAAAAATCCCTAAAGAGGGGCCGAGATCCCACGATATCTGCTTTGACTTACACTTTGTCTTTGACATCCTTTCAGAGTCCCAAAAGTAGGTCAAACATGACCAAGGTTCTGCAAAAGTTGGTCAAGGGTCAACAGGCCTCCAACACTCACTTGTGAGTCATACCGAGTCACTCTGGTCTAGGTAGCTATGCTTCAAAATCCTTGAGCTTGGCTCGAGGTACTTTGACCTAATGTTGTGCCAGGGCCTCCTGCTTGGAGAACTCTTGGATGATTGCCTCATTGACAGGTCCCTCTAAACATTGTTTGACTGCAACGACTACTTGTTTCAACTCTGTGCCTCGACCTTCAATCTCCTCAAACAGTTGGAAATCTTCGTCCTAGACTAGTTGGAGCCTTTGAGTCACTTCCACGACTTTTCTCTAAATGGTGTGGACCTTGAGAAGTGCACTATTCTTGGGATCACTTCATCCTTTCAACTACTGACAAGAGCTTCAACTACACCTGTACTATTGTTGCTTGGTGCTTTGCCTCCTGGAGTTGTGACTCCAGTACCTTCAGCTCAGTATCTTCAGTGATTCGCTCATAATTATGTGCGTTGTGAGCACTTAGTTGTTTGCATTCTAGAGGGAATGCTCTGATCCTCTCGACTGCACTTCGGGTAGTGGCTTCTCTTTTATCTCGCACGTCCTATGGGGTACTTGGAACTGTTTGTAACTCGATATCTGTGATTATCTATTGAAGTTGTTGGATAGATTCCGTGAGCTTCTCTACTTGGTGTTCCATTGGGTCTTCCTCCTTTTTCTCTAAGACTGCCATAGAGAAAAGTGATCTGTTGACTGCTTCTTTTACTCCCACCTTCTCTATGAGAAACTACTCTTTCTCTTGTTGGATCTATGCTTTCTCTTCTTCAAACTTAGCTTGGAGGGCAGCCTTCTCTTGCTGCGCAACTTGGCATTGCTCTATGACTACTTTTTGTACTTGCTTTAGGGCCTTTGTGGCCTGTTCGATTTCTTCCTATGCGCGATGAAGGTGAACTTTAGTCACATCAACTAGTCTGCGGAGTTTGGTAGGCTCATCTCCCAACTTAGGTGCTTTTGATGGTGGGGATGAAGTGGATACTGCGCGGCTAGATTGAAGGGCCTGCTGTACCCCTCTGAGTTCAACCTCGATTCTATCATACATCTCCTTGTGGTTGGCTTCATGTTTCTACAAGATGTCCTACGAGGCATATGCTATAGCTGCGATGATAAAGTCGAAGTCATCCATAGTGAGCATAGTATGCATCTTAGTCAAGGTGGTTCTGGATTTCTTTCGGGAAGTGGGTTTCATGAGATAAACCTTCCTTTTCTTCAAGGGATCAGCCTCATCAGCAGGGTCCCTAGGTGGTGTTACTTCACCTTGCTTCTGCTGGTCCTCTTTTCCATTTGTCTCTTCTACTTCGTCATCACCTCCTCATCCAGGTGATACTGAAGAAGTTCCTTTTGATGCGCTACTCAAGTTTCAAACTTCTTTGGTCTTCTTCCTTCTGTTGGGTCTAGGAAGATCCTTTTCTTCATGAGTGGTCTCAGGGTTGCCGATTATTTCAGGGTATGACATTTCTGTGGGGTCTGCAGGGATGAGGAGTTCCACAGACTAGTATTTGGTGATCTCTTCAAGGTCCTCCTTCGTGAGTTTGTAGTACGATTGAAGCTCTTCTTTGTGCTTATCTACCTGCGCGGTTATATAAATGAAGTGTCGATCTGTGCAGAACTTCATGAGGGGTCGGAACTGATGTAGGGTGTTCAGTGTCATGCGAGGGACAACTTCAATAACCCTCTTCAGTTGGAGATAATATGTGTGAAAGACCGCATTTGAATACCACTTCTTTCCCATATCGCTCGAGTACCAAAGTGTGGTAAACTTCGGAGTGAGCGGATCGAATAGCTCAATGTCTAGGAAGGTCGTACCTTTTGACATTTTCCAAGTGGTAAATGCGATGAAGATCAGGAGCTAGCTAAAGTGGAACTCATAGCTCTGATCCTAAGCTTCGCGACAGTCTAATTCCTTCTGGTTGACCATGTACTTCACCCAATTCATTTGGAGTCCTTCTACACATTTCTCGACTAGGTCAACAATGAATCTTGTGAATTAAGTAGGTCAGTTCTTCCTCACTATCTCCCCTGCGATTAGTTGGCACACCAGGTGCACTGCGCTATTCTATATGGAAGCTACCTTGTAGCCTCACATTCCATTTTCTACATCTCCGTAAGTTTCACTAATTCTCTTTGTCAGGGCACTGTCGGAAGCCTTCCTTGGGTAGAAGTCTTATGGGTTAGGTCTTTGCATGCTCAATCCGGTGATCCTACGGATCAACATCGTATCAACTGTGATGCATCTATCTAGCCATATATTGCCACCATGGTAGCATGATAGTAGGATATTAACACAGGCGTTAACCTCTTGGTGCCTTCCAAAGTGTGGGATCTTCATCGCATTCAAGAGGGTGGACTGCGCAAGGTTCATAGTCCATGGATGGGGGATTATTTTTGAGTTCTTCGCCTTCGTCCTGGTCAGATACTTGTAGGGATAAAGCATGATGTAATTCTTGTGGTCACCTAGGTTGAAGTCACTGAACTTCAACGTCGTGATTATTAAGAACCAAAGACTGAATACAAAAGCACCACAATAGATATACAAGAACAATATGCAAAATCTTCTTTATTACTATCAAACCCTTGATGTAGGGAAACACCGAACAATGGATCCTATTATGGAAGGGATCCTCTCTTGTTCACTTGCCTCTTTGAGGGGGAACCCTCCTATTGAGCTACTACTCCAAATACAATATTTCTCTTCATGTCCCATTACATTGCTTGAACCCCTTTATATAGTACTACCATGACCTAAGAACATTCTAGAGGAAGAATCTTCTAAGAAGTCGTCTTACATTTATTATATCTAATTACCCATTTATTATATCTAAATACCATAGTGGGCCTTATTTAATAATATAGTGGACCTATTCCACCTTACATTGAATGAACTCCACTATTATCACTATGGTCCCTCTGCCCCCCCCCCGAACTACCTCTCTAGATACACACTTGTTAAGTACCTATACCAGATCTATAAATATAATCACCACAAATACACAATAGATCCACAAAGAAAGATAAAAGAAACCAAACTTTATTATATAGTGGACCTATTACACCTTACATTGAATGGCCTCCACTATTATCACTATGGGCCCTCTGCCCCCCCACAACTACCTCTCTAGCTACCTTACATTCCATCCCCCTTATGAAAGCGTTGTTCTCAAAGCTTGATGTACAACCATATACCAGGATCCCATGGATAAGTGTGGACCATAGTGTTGAAGTAGACTAGAGAACCAGGGTCCCATTGAGAAATGGAATCCACCATGTTGAAGTAGTCCAACCTCGCGNCATGTTCAAGTGCTCATGTGGACTCCACATGAAAGATATCGGCACCCAATAACCAACTAAAAAGGATGCTCCCAATACTAACACCTATCATGTGGATCCAAATAAGAATATCCAGCCACATAGTGGGAAAGGGTCAATGCTGAATCTATAAGGAACAATAACATTGTAGAATATGCAGGCTGGACACTGGTAATCATAACTAGCTCTTGATGTGGGACATTGATGTTCTCTACAAAAGGTGGAGTAAAGTCATCAAATAAAATATGGAAGTGGTTGTCATCCCAGAAATGATAACTATCCATATACCAATCATCTCAATTGGCATCGAGATCATACCAAGCATATATTTCTTGATTATACTCATCCTTGATGTCCACCATAATAAATCTCTTCTGCATGTTATCCAATGAATCTTGAATACTACGAAAACTATCATTGAGGTCGTCTGTGAAGGCATCCAATCTGTCATTCAATTGGGATTTGAATGCTTCAATAATTTCTTTGAGGGTTTGAGAGGAAATAGTCATTTGAGCACCCTATAACTCTTCGGTCCCGCATTCGTCACGGCAAAAAAGCAAAAAATAAAAGAATAACTTACCGCAGAAAATCACGGCTTTTTCTGGAAAAAGCCAGAAAAAATGTTGAATTTAAAATGTTCATAACTTCACTTCCCGAACTCCATTTTGGCTGACATGTTTTTTGAAATTGGGTGAAATTGTGAGAGGAACTCAAATATATAATTTTTTTGGGCAAATTCGGCTTCCATATGCTACATAAATAAAAACATCGCGCCGCCATCCGCGGAAAAAACCCTGAAAAATTTGCAGATTTTAAAACTTCAATATCTTGACTTCTCGGACTCCGTTTCAGACGATTTTTTTTTTCAACTTCGTTGTTTTTCTGAGAGTAACCCATATTTACAAAAAATTTCTACAAAATTTCCACATAAATATACCAAAAATTCTGTAATGGCGCGCCCCTCTTTTTTTTCACCGAAAAAAAAAAATCTACAAAAATAAAAAATATTTTCCTACAATGTCTGCCAAAGAAAGTTCTCTGATACCACTTGTTAAGAACCAAATAATTTCATACATAAATACCACAAAGATTCAGAGAAAAATATATAAAACCACAACTTTATTATAGAAACCCTTGAGGTAGGGAAACACCATACAATGGATCCTATTATGGAAGAGATCCTCTCCTGTTCACTTGCCTCTTCGAGGGGGCATCCTCCTATTGAGCTACAACTCACAATACAATACTTTTCTTCATGTCCCATTACATTGCTTGAACCCCTTTATATAGTACTACCATCACCTAAGAACATTCTATAGGAAGAATCTTCTAGAAGTAGAACCTTCTAAG
>JASDQU010371005.1:86112-99394 GCA_032191745.1 Picea mariana
ACAATGATCTTATCTTGTTGCGTTCTGACTACAAGTATCCCTTTCGGGAGGTACGCAGTAACCATGGTGTAATCAAAGTCCCTCGGGACACTGTCATGACTCACAATGCCAGCCAGGGGCGAGATGTAGTCGGGTAAGATGGTCAGGATTAACTTCGCATTTTCTAGATCATGTCTATGCTTGGTTCTCTTCTATGCTGTCAGTCAGGATGGTCCTGATCCATGAGTAGTCGACGGAGAGGCTTGCACTCCTCACATCGATGAATCTTGAATTCCTATGGACATCACTCTCTCAGCCATAATATCAAATAAAACTTTCTTGACTAAATTCTCCACAGCGCTGAGCTCATCCGACATGCACACTCTCAATCAGAAAACTCGGATGGATGGATGAGTGCTTAAAGCAATAGAATCGGTGTCGATCTTACTAAGAACAATGTGGTAGAATTGGGTTCTCTTGTTAGCTCTGATACAATTCGTAAAAGTGTTCTCGGTGCAATAGTTGATGGACTAAGTAGACACGATGTAACAGATCTCTCCAATGGATAAGAAGCTTTCCATTAATGCATTTCTGTCTATTTCGACGTGGTTCCTATTGTTCCTGAGTCTGTACTAAGGCTTAAACGTACAGTGTCAAGGCATCCGAAAGTGGGTGAAAGATGAGTAAGAGAAAAAAGTCAACCTTCGGTATGGGAAACTAGGGCAGATTTCTACGTTCTCATCTTCTAGCTTCCAACTGCTCCTGAGCAGTTATATCTTGTTCAATGGCTGCCCATGAACGCTCGAGTTCTTCCCGGTTATTTGCAGTTTTCAGAATTGTATCAAAAATATTTAAGGCGATATGTGTTTGGTTAGATAGTCCAGGTTCGATATTAGGCTGTGTCGCTGCAGGGACAGTCATGGAGGAATAATAAGAATATGAATGGGTTTAAAAACTTATTAAATGTTGTCTCGATTGAGTCAAAATAAAAGAGAATTTTATGTTTTTGGAACAAAATGTAAATGCGATTTGAAGGCACTTTCCCGTAACTATATTATGTCTTAATATAAAAGTGTGAGATGAGAGAAATACATTTAGTTGTATGTAGCGCAAGATTCCTGTCAAAGATAGAAAACTCACATATAAACAGAGGAGGAAATTAGTAAGAAAATAAATTATATAGCGAAGAATAAACGTAGAATTCTGAAAGTGTAAATTGGTCTTACACCCACTGATAGCTGGTGCAGAGGAAAGACAATCAACAAATACAGAAAACCAGAATTCTTTTGTTATAGTAGTGGTCGTACTAAATTATAACAAAGCACATCAATTATGAACGAATGTAATGAAATGAAACATGAAATAACAGAGAAACAAACTTGATAACACAGTCTGGATGGAATCGAGAATCTCCAAATTGCTTATATATTAACTTCTTCAAATTCAAAACTCTATTACAATCGACACCCAAAAGGTCCAGCCCTTTCTTCTTCTTTTTCTGGTATATTTATACAACTTGGCAGATCAGTTTAGAAACTCAACGGTTTCACAAATTCAGTTACAACCGAAAAGAGCGAAATTACTCTCTTTCCTCCTACTATATTTTCAAATGGCTCCAGGTGCTTGTCTTTGCGAGGATTCGGTGCACATGATACATTTTTCCACAAACTGGGACACAAGCTGCGAAGGTTCCGCTTGACAGCTGGCCTCGACGAAATAACACTCTCGGGCTAACTGCGGTAGCTTATCTCCCATTTGTACATCAACGATGTCAAGGACACTTAGTTGTGCACTAGGTTGAATTAAGTGTTTTTCAACTTGAGCCATGTCCACCTTGTCCATCTTAGAGATATCCGTTGAATCTCTCTCATTCTTCTTTTTCAAATCGAGGGAGATTTGATCTACATTCATTTTCCTTAATGTTTCTGAATCACCTCCACTCTCCATACCTAGCAGCTCACCATCAATAGCATTGAAGGCTTCTTCTAATGAATTGGTTACTTTTTGGGCCTGTTCCTTGCTTAAGGTAATATTGTGTTCCCAATCTTTTAACAGAATGTTACCTCTAGTTTGTTCCGCGATGGTGAGTCCGGGAGAACCTGCCAAAAATCTTTTGTTAGTATCTATCACCACCTCTTGAAAGGCGACCCGAGCAACTTCTGCATTCCTTTCTCTGACAGTTAGATTCTCGAAAATCCGATGCATCAGCAGGCAATCTTCCCGAATCACTCCCACTTTGTCTAGCAGACTCTGTTGTACAGAAGAGATCCTACTCCAAATATCGATCGCTCGGGATTTAAACCCCTCGACGTCGATCACCTTGCTTTCAACGAACTCTAACTAAGCTTGCAGCTTTGTGATCACATTCCTCTGCTGACTCACCTGTATCTGACCATCTCAGATCACTAAGTGTGCTTGCTCCAGCTTGACTTTGAGCGTTTCTATTTCATTTTTATCAGCCAATCTAGCCTGTTCCATCTCCATGTTGGCCTGGCCTTTGGCATTCTCAGTGGCTATAGCCAATCTGGCCTCGAGGGTCCTGATGAGGTGATTTTTTCTTTTTAATTGGTGATTCATCTGCCCAACTGAGAATTGATTCACCGAAGAGTAGGCCCCCAGTGTTCCAGCGATTTCAGTAGCAAGCTGGTCACTTTTCTTGTTCTTGCCATCTGTCATGATTTTGTATTTTTTAACAGTGGACTCTCCCTCTTGATAAAATTCTCATTTCACTACAGCTTTTCTCTTTTTATCAAAAAAGAACTCATTCAGAGGGATTTCCTCTGCCCTTATAGGCCTCAGTTCTTCATCAAATATCCATCCCTCGCTAACATTTCCCTGTGCCGACTGCAAGGGTGTGACCGAGGTGATGGGATTTCCTATTTTCTTTGTTGATTCTTTTGGAGTATCGACAGGTTTCTGCTCCTTTGGAGTATTTGAAGTTTCTTTTTCAGTCCCTGATATCTTCTTCCTCGATGGGTTTGGAGTTTTCCCTTCAGCCTCCAAACTCTGTTTGCTGGGAGGGTCTAGAGTTTTTCCCTCAGTCTTCGAACTCTGTTTGCTTGGAGGGTTTGGAGTTTTTCCCTCAGTCTCCGAACTCTGTTTGCTTGGAGGGTCTGGAGTCTTCTCCTTTGTTTCAGGATTACTCGTTTTCTCCTCTTCCTGCTATTGTCCAGGGATAGAAATTACCTCTGCAGAACCTTCAGCATATTTTTGTTTTGTCTTGGCAATGGCCAAACCTCCCAACACAATGGGAAGACATCTTTGCCTATGCTCCTAGAATCTTAACACAGATGCTGTGTCTTCAGGTGCTAACGATTGGATCCGAGTTAACACTTCTTCATAAGATTTCTCTCCTCGGAAAATGTCGTCCGAGGGGGAATTTTCATGTTCGAATCTCTTAAGCCCAACATGAGCCAAATGATTGCTCACAATTTTCTGTGGATCATGTTTCTTAATCTCAATGGAGACCAACTTTAGGTCTTCCAGGGAAACAACCTCGGGGTTGGCATGCCCGAAATATAATAAATAATATGAAATCATTCGAATGGGAAAGGAAGGCCATACCTTCTTTGAATAGCCCTTGAGTTCTTTGCTTACGCCTCCGATCACTGTTTGCCATGCAACTTCTCGACAAGCTAGTTTATCGGGAATGAACAAGGGCAGCGCATGAGGGGGAATAGAAGCCCCAAAAACTCTGATGTATGAGAACTCTACTTCTACTTACCAATCTGTGATGCCACTCAGACCTGTTGAAACGTTGTCCGATATGTGAGGTGGCAGATGGCCAAAAATAGTGATGTGCAGGGGCACCATCACCCAATTGAAAATCTCATATGGGAATTTTCCTGCTTTATTTTCCCATAATTTATCATGGTATTCGTGCACAGGTTTTTCTTGGGTTGGATTCCAAGCCCAACTCATCAAGGGGAAAGGTGTCATGGAACAAATCGCATCCATGATATATGCCGACATGTAAAACGCTGACGGTTTCCCATCTGCCTTTTGCTCCCGATACTTTATGACCCTGTTGGCCAAGCTGTCTGAGAGCATCTTTGCCCAATTGAATGAGAAACCTTCAGCGACCCGAAACATGAGAGGCACCCAAGAGATATAAAAATGTGAGGTGTCTTCTCACCCGAACAGTCGACATGTCATCATGGCCACATACTTATACTGTGGTTCCAAAGAAGAAATAGAATAAATGCCCTGCTCATTTGCTATGAATTTCACGGCCCGCGAAACCCAGTCTTTGATCAAACCAGGCATGGTTTTGTCGTATTGGATGCATTCTTTTTCCTTGAATTCCTCCAAGAAATCTGCACCATATGTATATTCAGATGTAGTAGGTAGCTTGTACATGCTTTGTAAATGCTCAGGCCGGAAAGTTCCGATAGTAACTCGCTGGATTTTCAAAATTGTTCTGGTAGGTAAGTCTACGTGATCCAACGCCCACCGGATCATGTCATAATAAGGAAGCAACCGGGGCCTGGTTGCTATTTTGTGCATCCTGGACTGGACGACTATCTTATACTTGGTGTGTAAATCGTCCCTTTCATTGTCGTCGGAGTCGTCTGAGTAATCGACTAATTCTGCCTGCAGAACATTGGACACATGCGACCATTCGGGAATTGATTCGACACTTCAGGGTGAAGTATTGGAGACATTGTCTGAGCCATGACATGTGACTTCAGCATTTGCCTTTGTTTCTTTCCACGGAGCCATGGCTGAAGCTTGCGTTTTCTCTCTTCTGCGATAAACCTGCGTATACATGCAGAAGTTAATTCACTCGGAAAATGACGATCTCTGCGTTCTTATGAAATAAAAGTTTTCATTATAACAAAATGAGACTCCCGTATATATTTGAAAATTTTGTACTCTTTGAAATAAGTCTGTCCAATCGCAATTAGAAACAAATTTATTGCATAAAACCCAATCTTATTTATTCGTAGATTCACCCTAATTCTTCATTAATATCATAAATGTTTGGCGGTTTGACAGTCAGTCGGAGTATGGAAAGCAAAAAGTTACCTCGGGAAATGTGCAGGCCTCGATGCGTGGGACATATCTCGCTTTATTTTAAAAATATTCAAAATTAGCAACGTTAAAAATTTTCTCGCTTTTTGCTGCATCGGGGATTTCCTTTCAACATTTTAAGTTTTCAACTCGCGAGACTGCGAGTACCGATTTTGGTTTAAAAGACAATCATGATTTAAGGCATGATTAATTTCATAATCATTTTACTCGTCGTATCGTGACTCGGAATTTCGAAGATAAAATTTTGGGAGACTAGTATGCCGAGTCACGAAACTGCGAGATAGCGATAATTAAGACTTAATTAGGATTAAGAAAACTTGGATTAGGTGATTAATTAATCATACTATAATCACATCGCGGTTTCGTGAGTCGGAGTTTTAGACATCATGATTTTCGAAAAGATAGCGCCGAGTGACGAAGCGCTGAGACCCATTTTAACTATGGTTAACTTTTTGCTTTTAGTTTTTTGACCAGGGTTAACCCACAAGTACCTCGTGTCCGCAGCTCTCGGGATTTTAAGGAAAAACATTTAAGTTTGACGAACGCCGAGGCGCGAAACCCCGATGACGTCCAATCACTGAGTTAAAAACTTTACCCAGGTTTCTATCTTGAGTGAAAAATTAAAAAGAGTTTGCCTTATCGTGACTCGAGACATGTGAATTCAAGGATTAAAGTATCCGACTGGCGAGATCCCGAAATAAAGCAAAAAAAGATCAAACTTATTACAAAAAATGAAATTGTTTTAAAGGTAGAAAGAGCATGGTTTCTTATTCGACAAATTTGTAGGAATTTTTCAAAGTTCCGGGGGGGGAAAATAAAAAGGCCATCTTTAGATTTCAAGTATTAAAGACTGAAAATTGTGAAGGGTTATAATAGATTAAGGGCGGCTCCAACAGTCCCAATGGTTCGATGGTGAGATTTTTGGTCATAACTGTTGTTCTAACAGTTTTGGAATGTCGTTATAATGGTTATAATGCATCCAATGGTCATACCACTTCACCATGGCGCAGTGCCATGGGGCGCTGTTTTGAAATCCCATCGAAGTTCCAATTTTTCAAATCTTCCTTCCACGAAGTTCCCTCTAGGCCCTTATGTAACTTTTCAACCTTTTCTCTCTTCTTAGTGAGTTTTCTATCCTTCTTCCCAGTGATATTCGTCTCGGTATTCCTTTTTCCATTCTGATTCTTGTCTTCTTTTGGCATAGCAGCTTCGCACTGTTGAGATTCTTTCATAGGATTAGAGCATAATATTTCTCTATCTGGGGTAGGTGCTCTACTCGTCTATGAATGTTCTTGTGTTATTTCAAATTCATGATCCAAGTTTTTGGTTCTCAGTAGCTTCGATCTGTCCTCCTGTTCTGCAATCAAGTGTGTTATCCTCCTAGTCGTGAAATCTTTTAATTCTTTCTTTTTTTGTTCTAGGGCCTCCTCTTCTTTTCTTCTAGTATGATCTTTCTCGATCCAGGTTTTTCCTAATAACATAGTAAATGGAGTGTTTTTCTCAATAAATCTAACAACCTCAAAATCTTCCTCTGTCGAAGCTCCATGAGCACTCATAGATACCCGGGTGAGTCTTCCACATAGGGTTATCAACTTTCCCCTGAATAATCCTATTCATCCCAATGAAGGAATCATATCAGGTTTTCCTAAAGCTTCCCAAGTTCTTTCTGTCATGATATTTACCTGTGTTTCCTCATCCAGAACAAAATCTATGTCGAAGTCTCCTATTCTTGCTTCCATGCATTCTTTTTCTTTGAAGATTTCTGATAAGTTCATATCTCTGCGATCATTTAGGGTTTCTTTCATTTGCAACATTATAGTCTATGATTCTGTCTAGGGTTCTTCGATGGTCTCATTTTCGTGACCTTCCTCAAGGTTTTCTTGTCTCGTATTCATTTTGTCAAGCTTAGCAATTATTCTAGGGAAATCTAAAACTTCATGGTCCATAGCTTTACAACAAAGAAAACTAGGTCTTCTTTTAGGGCATTCCTTAGCAAGATGTTCCGGTATTCTGCAACTGTAACAAAGGGTTAATCCTCTTTTTTTCTTAAATGATCCCCAACTTTTCTTATACTATGCCCTAACCTGCAAAAAATTATTTCTAGGATCCTGCATCCATTTGTTAGTCCAAACATTCTTTCTATGCATAGGAATAACATATCTTTCATTATTTCAATCAGATCTACTCATATCAAACCTTCTCTCTTCTAGTTGTGCCCTGGTTTTTAGACTAGGATAACATTTATCAAACATACTTAGACCCATACTCTTGAAACAAAACTTTCCACTAATCTTACTTTCAACAGAGCACAAAGCTTCCATATCTAAAACTTTTCACTATTCTTACCTTTATCAGAGAAAAAAGCTTTGAGATATTACCTCTTTTCTTCAGATCTGACTTATCTTCTTAGCACAGAGCTTTAAAGTTCAAGTAGAATACTGCGCACTAAGGAAAAAGATCTATGCACAGAGATTACAATCACAGTTTCAGATCCTGATAATAGGGGCATACCCAGGGTTCAATGCTACAACAACGCACCAACAAAACCCTAACTACCGGCCCTTTTGGAAACACCTGCAAAGCAGATGAAGTCTCACCTGAGGTAGAGGCAGGGTGGTTGCAGGACTCCAGTGTCTGCAACCTTGGATGGGACACATATTTGTGATTACAACACCTTAACAAAGCACTTAGCAGTTATAGTTTGTTAATATTCAGCCTTAGTTTACAGCGCAACTAAACCCTAACAACAAATCAACGCAGTATTTATACATATCCAATAGATTCAAGTACTAAGAATAACAACATAGATCAGACCTAGCATTTATTCACATTATACAGCACTAAGATACCATATTAGATCCCTCCAAGCATACATTAGTGCACTAAACATTCAATCAAATAGACAGGAGAACAACCATAAAACACATAGCAACCACAATGCAAGATATAGGTGGTTCACCCCTACCCTGGGGCTACATCCACCACCTCTTCTTCTTTATTTCTTTCTGTCAATCTTCTACATGCACAGAGTCATGATATCTTACTATGCAGAGGACAGGAAATCTGCGCACCTCGCTAGATCCTCCTTCCATGAAGTACAACATAAAGCCTTACATAGTCTCTTACAATCAATTGCACTTAGCTCTGCAAGTTTCACACAGTATGCACAAAGCAATTACAATTACCACTTGCACTTAGCAATTAACACTTAGCACTTAACATCACATATCTGTGCCTCCTTCGATCACATAGATAAAACTACTTGCTACATCGCTTAGATCTCTATTTATACATTACAAAATGGGTCTAAACATGGGTAAAACCATGGGCCGACATCCCCATTCCCATTACATAAGCCCATAACCCAAAAATCCCTAAAAAGGGGCTAAGATCCCACGATCTCTGCTTCAACTTTCACTCCATCTTTGACAGCCTGTCGAAGTCCCAAAAGTAGGTCAAACATGACCAAGGGTCCTCAAAACTTGGTCAAGGGCCAATAGGTGTTGAAAAGGGATTAAAGGATAATCCCTAAAAAATTGCATCATTGTAGTTCCATGTTTCAAGAAGACGGCCTTAGTACCTTTACAATCTAAATAAAAAATGTTATTTTCACTTTGAATTTTTGAATGGGTAGAATATACAAAAGAATATTTAAAGGAATATTCTATTTAGGGTAAAAAGGGAGTAAAAACTCATTCATATTTACTATTTACCATTTTACCATTTTTAGTGTGGAGAAATAGTTCCATAGGAGTGATTTTCAAGCTTTTATTTTAGACAACACAGGAAACCATTTGTAGTTCTGTCTCTTCCAGGTATGTATTCTCTTCCTCCTCTTTCATTTTTTCCTTGTTTTAAAGCATTTTGTTCAATATTCATGGGTTTATGGGCTCTAGTCCAATCCCTAAATCACATTACAAGGTTGTCACGGGAAGCTTATATCAAAGACTACGGAAAATGTAGTTTTTGCAGTCTTCCCTTGTTGAGAAGTGCAACAACGTCACTCTGTGTGTAAAAAACACAGTGTGACAGGTGCAATTGTCATAGTTTTTTTAGATTTAGGGCCATAAAGCCCACAAAATTTGGTTTTGATTGATGACTAAGGCTTGAAAATGTTGTTTTCATACCTTTTACTGGACAATATGTTGGAGTGGAGAGAGAGAGAAAATGAGCTTGAATATCCAATTGCTTTAAATGACCCAAATATAATGGCGGCTCTCCAAAATTGTGGTTTGAAAAAGTTCTTTAAGATTAGCAGTATGAGAGCTTAGGTTCCTCTTTTGGAATATTTGGTGAAGATGTGGGATCTCGATGAAAAAGTTTTTAATGTTGGGGTCCATGATATTTCCATCGATATTGAAGATATTTACTTCTTAATTGGACTATCTAGACGAGGGAAACATGTTTCTTTATCTGGTTTCTGAGGAGGAGCAAAAACCGAAACTCTTATGAGATATCACTGTATCCCAGGGGCTACCAAAGTTAGTGGAAAATTATTGATTTAATATGTTAGAGATCTTTCACTAAGGAAAATAATTTTCACCATTGTGAGGGTTATTGGAAACCAAGCTCTTCATTTGGATACCAACATACAAATGAAATACGTCGTTGATTGCATGGTGCCTACTGTATTTAACTAGTGTGATGATCTTTTGGAAAACTTGAAAGATAAACTAAAAAAGTGTAAAATAGGATGGTTGAAATAGTTTCAATATGAGTCTATTTTAGTATCCTTCTTTCTGGAGAGAGTCCTGACCATGCGTATTCAAAACATAGACTAGGATGAGAATCTCAATCTGCGAGAACCTCGCATGAAGAGGTGGGTAGATACAATAGTTCTCCATGGTGGTGGACCTATCATATCCTATGATCATGGTTGCTTCAAGTGGGTGAAAACCCAAATGATCATGATTGAGGATTATGCATACGCAAGAGTGAAGTTTTAGGGAGATCTGGATCTTGTTCTCCTAGAAGGACACCAATGGAGTGATGCAGGTAAAGAAAGAAATGTCTCTTTTTCCTATTAAAAAAAATGTTATATATTTTTGTTTGTATCGACACTAATTAACTTTCAAAATGAAGATATTGGTCAACCAATACTCTATGGGGCTTCACCCATTCAATGGTGAGGAGAGATTGGTGCCATGATATAACAAAACCTAGAAGTTGATGAAGAGATCGAGGAGATCGAGCAAACCCTTGAGGGTTTTACCATGGGCATCTTGGGCATTCAAATTGATGACTTGCCACATGGGGTTCAAGATCACACTGCCAGAGTTTCTGGATGGAGTACCTGTCTTCTCTGACAAGTAGCTCAGGAGGTAGTATGTTATCATGAGCATCATCATTAGGGTCTACTAGTGGTCATGTTACCCATCAACATGTATTATTTCAAAAGCTACAAGATTAGATACATTTTATAATCTTTTTGAAAAACTTAATATAAAAGTGATTTCTATTTCTATCTCATGATGTGTGGTGTTGTTCTAGAGTTTATACTTAAGGCTTGAAAGTATAAAGTCTAGGCATCCGAAAATAAAGAGGGTCTATGAAATAAAGAAAGGAAAAACAAATCTTAGGGGAAAAGGAGCTGTGGCTGATTTATGAGTTGTCTTTGTCTAGCTTCCAATTGTTCTTGGACACTAATGTCATGCTCAATGGCTGCCCATGAACGTTCAAGTTCAACCCAGGTGGTAGCAGTTTTTAAGATGGTGTTAAAAAGAGTTAAAGTGATACTTGTCTGATCTATAAAATCGGGTTCGATATTGGGCTATCTCTTAACAGGTACAATCATGAAGGAAAAATAGTTTTAAAGAATTGTTGTTTTTTAGGTTGTTGTTTCTATTTTAGATTATGTGAGAAAAATTCCCAAATTTTGAATTAATAGTATAACAAAATCAAAGGCCGTTTCCCATATCTAAGTTAAACTAAAAAATAATACATGAAATGAAAACATAAATCTATGGAACAATGTGAGGCATCAACCAAGGAAGAATCTCACTTTGAGATAGAAGAAGAAAATAGACAAGAAAAAAGAAATTAATGAAGCATAAGATACATAAATCTAAGTAATTCACAGGTCTTGTACCTGCTGATAGCCGATACAGAGGAAAAAATGTAAACTATTAGATGACTAAAATAATCAATCACCACAGTAGAGGTTGTACTAAAGCGCAGCTAAGAATTCATCAAAGATATATAAGAAATTATGTTAAATATGAAATAACAGAGGAACATATAACTCAAACTTGACAAGATCTGGAGTCTTCGATTTGCATTTGTATTAATTCTGGAAAGTGAAAAATTTCTCTGCTACAATCAGCCAAGGAAAAATACCCCCACGATTCCACTTTCAAAATTGTATTTATACAAATAAAATCATCAACCCTAGACGGTTGGTATTCTCCTAATCTCCTAGGTATTAACAGTTAGAGAATACAAAATTTGAACCATTTTTCTCGGTTACTTTTTACTTTTCTAACAGTTGGACAAAAATGAGCATACATGTGTTACTTCATCATTTCTTTGAAGCACTTCCTTCGCTCGGTCCAAAAGACACGACGCACCTGTCTAGAAACTGCGCCAAAATTGTGGAAGGTTCTGTCGTATCCTTTGCTTCAAACACATACAACTTCCTTTGAATTTGGGGCAACCTATATTCAATATTTCCCTTTTAAAACTTTGTCAACTGCAACTATATATTTGTCTTTATTAGCCACTTATCCATTTGGGTGATTTCAAGCTGCTTCAATTGTGAAATCTCGAGTTGGGCCTCATTCTAGCTCTCCTTGAAACGCAGTTGATGCCTTACAACATTGATTTGTCCTAATAACCAAGGACAATCACCTTTACCAATGCCCAGTGTTTTTGTATCTAGCTGATCAAACACTTCTTCACATTCTTTATTAACTTCTCTTGCCATTTTCCTGCTTTCGGCAATATTGGTCTCCCATGTTTTTAATATGATGTCTCCCCTGATCTTTTCTTCTACAGTTAGATTTGGGATTGCTGGTACTTCCTCTCTAGCATAAAATGCTACTTCCTTTCGAAAAGCATCATGAGCTGTTGTAGCCTCTTTCTCCTTGAAAGCATTGTTATCCAGTGAGTGGCTTACTTCCAGGAAGTAGTTTGGAATGATTTCTATTTTAAAAAGCATGTTTTGTTGTTATTCTTGTAGTTTCTCATGCACCTCTAGTGTTTGGGCCTGAAATTTTGTTATATTCACAACTTGGACTTCAATGGACTTCAACTCATCCTGTAGCTATCTCACTAACTCTTCCTGTCAAATAACCTGTACTTGACTCATTTGCATCTGCTTGTTCTCCTCCTCTAAACTAGACTTCAACAAGTGCATTTCCTGCTTGTCAGCAGTTCTGGCATGTTCAACTCTTTGATTTACCTCCTCTCGAATATTATTTTCTTTATGCCTTATTTGGTCCTGCAACTGAGCTATCTGTTATCACTGAAATTTCATCCACACATGGTGACAAGAACTCAGCATCGTCAAGCAGTAATTAAGTCATTCATGGCACTGAATTAACTTCACAGCATTCCAAAGAGGTCAAAAACTATACAAAGTAGTAAAAATTGAAGAGCGCTTTATAGAAGTTGGGTGCACGTGCACATGCGTGGAACATGAACGTACCATGCACGCATACGCGCACGATGCGTGGCTGTTGGCACAAAAACCCGCGCACCTGCTAAAAGGTGCATTTATTGAATTGGTCGGCTTCCCAACCACTTATGGATCATCTCCCAAGCCGATTTGACCCTCAAATATGAGATGAATTCACATGGTAGGCTGGTCAAAGACCTAATAAAGCCCTAAAGAGCCTCTTTTCACACTACAAAGGAGTTACATAATCACCCAATGCAATGCTATAAAAAGCCATGAAGAAACCTCATTTTCTCAAGGAATTTTATGTAATGTTATGCTGCCTAGATTGTTTTAAGGACTCACTCCTTGACAATAACACATTGGCATCATTTCATTGAGCAATCCACCTCTCCATTGAGTGGATTTGCAAAGGAGTTCTTTCACCAACATTTTCATTTTTCTTGTTGTAAGGAGAGCAAGCTTGTGAGGGTCCAAGAGCCTTCCTTTGGAGGAAGAAGGGACTCATAGTCCCCTTTCTTCATTGTGCTTTGATTTCATCAATAGATCAGCCTAAAAAACATTGGTGACATTGGTCTTTTTGCCCTTGTTATCTCTATATTTCCATGCTTTTAGTTTTAGTTTGTATTTGTTTAATTCTTTTTTATATTTGTT
>JASDQU010371005.1:106321-127077 GCA_032191745.1 Picea mariana
TTTAGGACTAACCCTAAGAAGATAGCGTGAGGCCTATTTTGAACTTTGCTTGGATAGAAAGGTGCGGCCCTGTCTTCTTGTTGTAGCCGTGGAGTTGAATTGCATCTTTGCTGGTTGAAATTGTCAAAAAGTCCTTCATTGGCTAGCTAACCTGCAGACAACAAAAATTATATAGTTGTGACGTCATACTCTTTATCATTTGATTATTCCTGCAACGTTGTGATAGTTAGCAGCTCTATTTATTGGCATTGAGTTGATTTTTTGTGTTCCTAAGCTATTTGCTCAAACGTTTCACTCTTTGTCATTATTTTGATCTATTGATTAAAGCCTACGTCATACCTATTGCACAAGCAATATAGGTGACGTGGCAGCATTATATATGAGCTTGGTTTGACATATTTATTGCATTGATAATATGATACATGGTTTAATTACATACATTGAATGTTAATTGTCTTTTATGCTTTATTGAGAAGTGATACAAGTCTTTGCTTATTTTGGCTATCATTGATTTCGTCAATAATAGCATTTATCCATTGCTCATATATTGATTGGAAGATAGTCATTGGTTTTATGAAGTACTAATCCACTACAAGCACGTTCTAGTTTCTTTGTCTTTGTCTCGCAAACAGGTGCATCGTCAGTGGTCTTTGGCTATCTCTCTTGGGCAGCAATCTGTGGAAGGGGTTTTCCTTGACTTGGCCCTTATCTTTTAGCCTTCCTTTGATCCAGATTGCCTTAGGGACGTCTCCCTTGGACTTGCCCTCCTGAATAGAAAGAGCCCCCCATCTAGGTGACAGTGGGTGGGGAAGCTCCTGTTATGCCGGTTTCAAGCCCTTGGCCCTTTCCTACAAACCGTGCGATAACAGGGACTACCCCCCTTGGCTTCGCTAGGAGTTGGCCTAGACGGAGGAGTTGAGGATTAGGTGACAGCACATTAACTCTCACTTGCCCCCAAGGACACATCGAGTGGATTGAAGATTTCTTCCACGTCTCCCAGGTGTGTATAAAGCGGCAACACGCCCTAGGAAGGTGCGCCCCCCATACAAGCTCTCAAAACCACTGAAACTGCTCCAGATGCAAGCTGTGAGCTCAGAATAGAAAACCCCTCCACAGGAATGAAGCTCTGTTGTGTGGGCTCCCTCTGCAACTGATCTCACTGCAATCTGATGGGTAGAAGTCCTCCCCACTACTGATGCGCCCTCCTCAACAAGTGCGCCCTCCACAGTAATGAAACCTCCTCAGTAAATAAACCAAGCTAGATGTTGAATGCCTCCCTCCATGAAAGCATGCACCCAAGCTCAAGCAACCTCATGCAACAAACCTCATAGCAAAGCTCCCTCTCTTCCTCTCCAAGTGAGCAAATGAAGTTATGAGCTCTCCTTCACCCTTTGCGCCCCTCTTGAACCTCCATAAGGAAACCTAAGAATTCGATGGCTGAGATCATCCCATCTCCCATCTAATCAAAGGTTGAGATCACTCAATAGCCCACTTTGGGTTAAATTCCCTAAGTTCACTTTATGTCTCTAATTCACCCACAAAGTGAATTAATAGTCATTTTAGGCATAAATGACTAAATTTCACTTTTGACTTAAAACTCCTAAGTCAAAGTGAAATTAGACACAAAGTCTATAGTCCATCCCACATGTGTCTAGGAGAGCAGAAACACATGGGGAACACCTCCCAAGGTACAAAACTCAACACTCCCTCTTACCAAGGAAGGTGTTCCTCACCAAGCTTATCTTGTCTCTAAAGTAGACATGTTTTCCCCTTGTTAGGGCCTTGGTGAGAATATCTGCAACCTAGTCGTCTGTCGATACATACTACAACTGAACTGCCCCTCTCTAAACCCAATCACGAATGAAGTGGTACTTGATCTCAATATGCTTCGACCGGTCATGAAACACCAGATTCACAGAGAGTTTTATGCAAATCTGATTATCACAGTGAATGATTGTCGGTGGCATCTCCTGACCAAACAAACCAACCAATATCTTACAAAGCCAAATGGCCTCGAAACTGGCCTGACTAGCCGCCATATACTCTGCCTCAGCCGAACTCAAAGCAACCGACTTATGCTTCCGGCTGAACCAAGAAACAAGTCCTAACCCCAAACCAAAGCAGTGCCCTGAGGTGCTTTTTCTGTCAGCAGCACATCCTGCCCAGTCTGAGTCTGTGTAACCAACCAAATCGACTCCATCTCCTCTGACATAGTCTAGGCCATAATCAACTGTCCCAACAATGTACCTCAAAATGTGTTTTGCCCCAACCATGTGAACACTCCTCGGCTCAACCATGTACTGACTGAGAGTGTTCACAGCAAAACAAATATCTGCTCTGGTGTTAATCAGATACATGAGCGAAGCGATCAACTGCCTATAAACTGTGGCATCTACCAACTGGCTATTTGAAGCACTAAGCTTCTTCCGGTTGATAATCATGGGTGTAGACATGGATCTGCGGTCCTCCATCTGAAACCTGCTCAAAATATCTGCTGCATACTTCCCCTGCCCGAGAAATATGTGACCCTCCTCCTGCCATACCTCCATACCCAAAAAGTAGTGCATCAATCCAATATCACTCATCTCAAACTCTGATGCAAGTCTCAGCTTGCACTCAGCTATGAGATCCTCGGCTCCAATGATGAACAAATCATCCACATATAAGATGAGAATAAGCATGTCCTCACCTCTAATGATGAAATAGAGGTTAGGATCGGCATTGCTCTTCTCGAAGCCCATCTGAAGCAAATAAGTGTCTATGCGAGAATACCAAGCTCGGGGAACTTGCTTCAGACCATATAGTCTTTCTCAAAAGACACACGTGAGTCTCCCTATCACTCACCTCAAACCCTTGTGGTTGCTCTATGTACACCTCCTCATCAATAAAGCCATTCAGAAATGTGGTCTTCACATCCATCTGGTGAATGCTCCAACCCATCTCTGCTGCTATGGCAATGATACCCCTGATGGAGGTGTATCTCGCAACTGGTGCGAAAGTCTCGTCATAATCGACTCCCTCAATCTGAGAGAAGCCTCGTGCCACAAACGGGCCTTGTGTTTCTCAATGTTGCCATCTGCAGCAATCTTGGTCTTGTACAACCACTTGGAAGTCACAACTAACCTCCCCACTGGCCTCGGAACCACCTCCCAAACATCATTGTGCACAATGGAGTCATACTCCTCTACCATGGCCTCTCTCCAAAACTGTTGGTTCACTGCCTGCGCAAATGTTTGTGGCTCAATATCCCCGATACTCGTCACTAGTGCCAAATATGCTCCCAATCTGACTAGTGGCCTGCTCTCTCTGACTTGGCTCTTGGGCTCCCCTACATTCTCTCTGGCCTCCTTCAGGGTTTCCTCTTCCCTGAAGTGCTCAACGAAGAAGTAAGGTCTCTCTGCCCAAGAGTGACTGCCTCAGGACTCGTCTCAACACTCTGAAATCATGAAGTTTGTGCCCCATCTGACTGAACATGCTCTGTTTGTGACCCTGAAGTTGTGCATGGTGACCCTATCACCCCTGATACTGGTGTACCTGAGACCTGAGTTTGTGCTCCCTCTAAGACTGCAATCGGTGCCTCTACATCATCCTCAAATCCGACTCTCGACTCAAGAGATCTTTGAAAAGCCCTATCCTCCTCAAATCTAACATCTCTGCTCACCACCACTCTCCTGAGTGGCAAAATGTAGATGCGATAGGCTTTGGACACCTCTAAGTATCCAACTAGAATCCCCTGTTGGGTTGTGGGGTCTAGCTTTGTCCTCCTCTCCGAGGGGACATGAGAAAAGGTCAAGCACCCAAAGATCCCGATGTGCTCGACATCGAGCCTCCTACCAGTGAAGGACTCTTCAGGAGTCATCTTTCCCAATATCCGGTGGGGGCCCCTGTTCTGCAGGTAAACTGCAGTAGAACATGCCTCTGCCCATAAGTACAAAAGCAAACTCTGATCATGTAGCATGGATCTCACTGCACCGGTAATGGCCCGGTTCTTCCTCTCGGCAACGCCGTTCTGTTGGGGGTTGTATGGTACGGTCTTCTATCTTCTAATCCCATGTTGGGCACAGAAGTCTACAAACTGTCTCAAAGAATACTCTTCCCCATTATCCGACCGCAAGAGTTTGATCCTCTTTCCCAATTGGTTCTCCACAAGAGCTTTGAACTCTTGGAACCGTGTGAAGACCTCACTCTTGGCCTTCAGAAAATAGATCCAAGTCTTCCTTCAGTAGTCATCAATAAATGTGAGATAATACTCACAACCACTCAAGGACTTCCGAGTCATGGGCCCACACACGTCCGTGTGTACTAAATCCAGTATCCCAGCTGACCTGATGTCACTGTTGGAGAACGAGGCTTTGGTAAACTTACCAAGCGCACACCCTCTGCAAACATCCTGATGCTCTATACTGATCTATGGCACTCCGGTCACAACCTCTCTCAGTCCTCCGAGAGCTCCATGATGTAGGTGGGTCATCCTACGATGCCATAACTCACATATCTATCTATTGTTGTCGTTGCTCGCTACCAGTGCATGAAGAGGGTGAAAAAGCAATCTGAACAGTTTCCCATCCCTCACTCCAATCACCTTTCCTCAGGCAAGCGAAGACCCCCGAGGATGAATGAGTACCTCGGTGCCTCTGAATGTCACCTCAAGACCTCTATCTTGGAGGGTGGAAACTGAAATCAAATTCTTCTTCAGCCCAAGGACATAGAGAACATCCATGAACGATATAGGCGGCATGCTATCTCTCCGAAAGGTAACTATGCCAACCCAACAACTCTTACCAATGTGTCATCTCCAAAAGCAATCTCTATCCTGACCTCGGTGTCTCTGAGATCAGTCAAGTGCTCTCGAACTCCAATCATATGGCTCGAAGCCTCGCTGTCAATATACCAGATACTGGGTGTCTTCTCAACTGAAGTGCAGCATATGATGAAAGCACACTCTCTCTGAAACTGTGTCTGAAAATCTGCCTCCTCTGCTGTAGCTACGGTACCACCCCTTTTCTTCTTGTTAGGGCACTGTCCAGCATAGTGCCCGAACTTCTTACAAACAAAGTACTTCACTTTGTTCATATCTCTCCTCTGACCACTGTTGCTCTCTCCTCCACTCCCCTGTGGTGGGGCCCCAAACTTGGGACCCTGCTGACCCCCACGGTCAGCCTTCTTCTTGCCCTTTGTCCAAAGAGCAAGATCCTCATCACCCTGACCAGACTCCTGTTGTTGTTGTTGCCGCTGTCCAGAAGCCTCGACTACAAGCCTAATCTCCTCCTACACGAAGTCATCCCACATCCTCTCCCATGTAGGCATGACCTCCCTAGCAATAATGCCACGTACAAATGGACCCCACGGTTTGGTGAAGCTATTCATAGCTTGCCTCACCAAAGAGTTACGATCAACAATCTCTCTGACAGCTCCAAGCTCGTCTCTGATCTGAGTGTAGTGACCAAAGAATGAAGTTACTGACTCATCCTTGAGCATGCAAATGCCCCTGAGTCGGTCATAAAGAACCATCTTTCGGTTCTCATTGGAGCTCTCATACAACTTACATAGAGATGACCACATCTCGTATGCATAAGTCTTCCCCGTCAAATGGGGTATGATATGATCACGAACTGCATCACAAATGGTCCTCTTTGTTTTATTGTTCCTTTTTCTGAACTCTTCCACCAAGACGGGGACAGTGACAGGAATGACTGGAACAACTGCCTCGACTATGTCCCATAGCTCGAGGTCCTCTAAGACAAAGACCATCCTTGCCCTCCAAGGCGACCAATTGCTAGCCCCAACTAGCATGTCTTCAAGTCGCATCTGAGATGCTGACATGTCTGCCAAACCGCACTCCCAACGGATGCTCACACTGCCAAGGAAAACGCTGCCTCACTCCTGTCAACACAGGTGTGAAAAGAGACAAGCATAATCTGACCTCACTCCTAACAAAATAGGTGTGAAAAGAGGTCAAAGCAAATCAACCTCACTCCTACTCCATAGGTGTGAAAAGAGACTGATGATAAAGTGCCAAAAGTACCCAACTGTCCTCTACAAAAATCTGCCCTCTAACAACCACTGAACGAGTCAATGGTTGTCCACAAAATTCTGCCAAGAAGATGTATATGACAACCAACACAAACTGCTCAAAAGTTCATCCACCTCAACTCTTATACCATGAAGATTTTCAGGTCCTATCAAGCTTGCCAACTGGGTTTGTATTTGACCACAGGAGATGAAGGGCTAATAGCCTGGTGTAAGAGGGAGCTAACCTCAGAATTCGAAATGAAAGACTTAGGCTTAATGCATTACTTCCTAGGATTGGAAGTGTGGCAAAGACAGGGCGAGATATTTCTAGCACAAGGAAAATACACAGTGGATGTACTAAAGAGGTTTGGTATGATGGATTGCAAATCCATGTCTACTCTAATGGTTACCAATCTGAGGAAGCTGCATGATTCTGATAAAGGTTCAGATTTGGTGGATCCCACCATGTATAGGCAGCTGATTGGATCATTGATGTACATGATCCACACTAGGCCAGATATATGCTATGCAGTGATTGCAATGAGTCAGTTCATGACTGAACCGAGACAGAGACACTGGGTGGCAACAAAGCACATCTTGAGATATCTCAGAGGGACCATTACTTATGGTCTGAGATATACATCCAGTGGTGGTTTATTTCTGCATGGGTAATGCAGACGCTGACTGGGCAGGAAGCCCAGTGGATTGAAAGAGTACTTCCGGATACTGTTTTAGTTTAGGATCCACTATGATCTCTTGGTCAAGCCGAAAGCAGGGATCCATTGCACAGAGTACAACAAAGGCTGAGTACATTGCAGCAAGTGATGCTAGCAAGGAAGCAGTATGGCTCAGAAAATTGGTTTCTGGGTTGTTTGGAGACAAGCTCGAGACGACGATGGTTCACTGTGATAATCAAAGTTGCATAAAATTGACAGAGAACCCAGTATTTCATGACAGGTCAAAACATATTAACATGAGGTACCACTACATCCGAGACTTGGTCTAGAGAAAAATTGTAAAGTTACCATACATAGCCACGAGCGAGCAGGTAGTTGATATCCTGACCAAGCCTCTGACCTCGAGACAGTTTGTGCAGCTGAGAGGCGAGCTTGGTCTGGCTGAGAATGACTCCCTCGCTGAGAGGGAGTGTTAAATTTGGCAGCATCGACAGTCATTCTCCAATGTGAGGCCATATGGGCCACCCTGAGGCTAGCCAGGGAGATTTGGAGAATCAACCAATCTTGTGAGGTATTGACAAAAGCCAGGGGGAACATACAACCTCTGCGAGTCAAACCAAATGTCAGGACGAACGAGATGCTATGTGAGTCTAATGCAAAAGTCAATGGGAATGTACAACCTCTGTGAGCATAGACAGTCTAGTGCAAATGTCAGGGGGAACGTACAACCTCTGTGAGCATAGACAGACTAGTGCAAAAGTCAAGGGGAACATACAACCTTTATGAGCCTAGTCAAACCTTGTGAGCCATGAGCAAAAGTCAAGGCATCTAGCAAAAGTTAGGATGAATATAAAATTCCTATGAGCTAGAAACAAACGATATTCCTAATATTGCAAATGATATAAATGTATTGATCTGGTGCGTTGGCACGTGTAACATTATCCACCATGAAGAGAATTTCGAATTGCCTTGTAAAGAGTCGAGTTGCCTTGTAAAGAGTCAAGTTGTAACTGAAGTCTTAAGTCTAGTTCTATTTTAGAAATAAAGTGTAATGTTGAGTTGCAACTGAAGTCTTAAGTCTAGTTCTATTTTAGAACTAAAGTGTAATGTTGAGTTGCAACTGAAGTCTTAAGTCTAGTTCTATTTTAGAACTAAAGTGTAATGTTGAGTTGTAACTGAAGTCTCAAGTCTAGTTCTATTTTAGAACTAAAGTGTAATGTTGAGTTGTAACTGAAGTCTCAAGTCTAGTTCTATTTTCGAACTAAAGCATATAAGTCTCAAGTCTAGTTCTATTTTCGAACTAAAGTGTAATGCTGAGTTGTTACCAGTCCCAAGTCTAGTTCTAAGTTCGAACTAAAGTATGAAGTTGAGTTATGATTAACTCATGCAAATAGGTTACTATTTCGAGCCTCTCCTCTTCCCCTCTTCAGCCTATATAAGCAGAGGTCGAACCCTCTCTTCAATATAGTTTTGAGATGCAGGTTAAGGGTGAAGCAATAGAGGCACACATCAGTGATAAAGAGGCAGCATATTAGTGTTGTATATCAACAATTGAGGCAGCATATCAAAGGTGTATTTCAGCAAGGTCTTTTAGGTCTTTGACAAGTTAGAGTCATCTTGGCAAGTTCTTTAAGAGCAGAATATTCATGGTGGATATTTGTAAGTGATCTTACATTATTAATGCAATAAAGGAATATCGTTTGCTGGGGTTTTTCTCCCTGTACAGGGTTTCCCCAGGGTATATGTGTTGTTGATGTGCATGCTTACTCATCTACATGGTTATTACTATTCAATTATGATTTGGTATTGTTGAAATGTATTAAGCTGGAATCAAAGTGTTGAAGAAAATAAAAGAATTAATCCGCATAAGAAATCAAGCTCATAATTTAACAATTTGGAGCATATTCTTGGCAGGCACACTTGTGGAGATACATCTTGCTATTTATGGAGGTATATATTTTATTATTTCATGGAGTTTGGACATCGTCAAAACCCTAATTCGCCCTTATCTCCTTGGATTTGTCTTGTTGGAGGTGGTTGTGGAGCATTCTCCTAGGATGATTATTATATTATTTTCTCACTCATACATTTTGGACGGCGCATTCTATGTGGGCCTATTTAGCATTTTGACTTTGTATAATGCCTATTTATGGATGGTGTGCCCTCCCTTGAAGATTTTTCTTGCATATTATTTCCTATTTTTGGATGAGGGCAACCTCTCTTGGAGAGGCTAGCATCCACATACCTTGATATGGTCAACAATGGATCTAACCACTCCAATATTTTATTGTTTATTTGACTTGTCATGGAGTTAGTTGGAGATTTATTGTATTTTATTGTAAGAGAGACGAAGCTCCCTCTATATAAAGAGCTTTCTCTCCAAGATTGATGACTAATGAAGACATGAGGTATAGCTTTTTATTTTGGTGTAAGGTTTAATGTTTTCATGGTTGTAAAATTATACATAAATTTTTCTTGTTTTCAATTTAATATAAAAGCCTGAGTATTTTTATTAAGGAGTAAATCAATGTGAGGAGGTTTCTCCCCCTTGATTAACTTGCTGTTTTATTTCAGTTTATTGCCATTCTTCTAATAAACTAATTGCAGATTTGGAATAATAATTCGGAAATAATACAGCACTTTTATATTTTGTTGACGAGTAGTACCTTCTAGGGCCCTCCAAGATTTATTTCCATGTAAATTTCTAGCAAGTAATCAATGTCACAAACTAATCCATTTTCCTTGAGTACACATAATTAGAATGAAGAATGTAGCAAACATGTAATATCCCAGATCTGGCTAGTCTAGGAAAAGCTGCTAATCTATTGTATATAGTATCTACTCTCTGATCTGATACACTAGGGGTTTCTGGATGCATTTAAGCTGTGGGTTTTAACATGCTTTGTGTTTTTGCATGTGTGTGTAGATAAATAAGTTGTTTACAGCATATGAATAAGCATACAAAGAGAGAATGACACAAAAGACTGTAAATCATATATTATGAGTTTATGCTAGTTACAATATCGTATGTGGCTGAAAATAGAGAATCACTCGGCTAGATCAGATCTAAGTGGATCTTAGCCAGAATACAATAAAGAAGTAAACTAGAAAGATGATACATGGATGATAGAAAACTATTGTTGGATAGGGTATGAGTTGGATGATCTATTGCGCGCTACGGCAACTGCTGTGGGACTGGATTGTGCGCCTTGGTGGCTACACAACTCGTATCTAACTGGAGATTGTCTCCAACAATGTGCCTTGCCCTCTCACACAGTCCTAGTGACTGACAGCCTGACAATCGGCCCTCTGCGGATTTGTCTAGACCCTGGATGGATCCACCTGGGGAAATGCGCCCCCACTGTTGTTGGTAACTAGGCCCTCGTGATTACTCCATCAGAATCGGTTGATAAGGGTCTCAAACTGAGTGCCCTAGGCTCTTTTGAAATGGGTCGGAAGGATTTCCCTGGATCTGACCTGATGATCTCTCGAGAATCCCAAATGCGTCCTCCCCAACTTTCGCACCCTCACTGGCTGAGTAATGTGCCCAAGATGATTTCTCCGTCGGAATCTAACGAGAAACCAGGCAATAGAAGCGTCCTGCCCTCCTCTCAAGTGGGTCGAAGGGGAATCACTTGATTCTCCCTAACTAGGACAAGCCAAATCAATCTGATGCTCAGTAGCTACGCCCTCTACCTGAGGAAGTGCGCCCTCGTTGTTGCAAACTGGATAATTGTTGCTGAAGTACGATGGAAGATCTAGATGATATTCCCAGTGACTAAGGTGTGTCTCTCAACACCGAAATCATCCTCTGGGTGTCTTCCTCCTGGAATCCACAAAGCTCTCTCCTAAGATACACCTCTCTCCTCAACTGTCAAGTCAAATTCTTCATAATGATGAATTAGGTCGCTTTACCTTCTCTTATAGCTGCCCAAAACCCTAATTCGTTGTTGACTCTATTATTATCTCCTCACTTAAGCGCTTTCTCTATTTTTAGCTCAAAACCACTTAAAAGCGCTTTTTAGTCACTTTTAGCTAAATGTCACTTTCGAATTATAACCTCATCTGCTGAAGTGACCTCTAGTGACCCTGTTTACCCCTGTCTGGGCCCTGGCTATAGTCTAACGGGGTTATTTAGACTACTAAGCCCTCCTCTCTGGAGCTCCTACTCTGAAAGGGACATTACAAAACAGCCTTTTATCTGTTGTTGGTTGGAGGTGAAAATACAACCCTTTCATCCACTTAACACCTTCATTGAAGTAGTTGTGATTTGACAAACTTAGTCCCTCCATTTAGTAACATCCCATGACTCCATTATGTTGAAGTTTGCAGTAGAGTGAGTCATTCTCTAAGACTGCCTTGTGTATGTTGACTTGAGACTTGGAGAAGAGCCTTATTTGAGACAAGGCAAAAAAAAAAAAAGTCTTGTGAGCTTTGTATAAGCAAAAGCCAAGACAAGAGTATTGTTGATCAGTCTTATTTGTGACAAGACTGAGTGACCTCGTGTGTTGAGGTATTGCCTTGTGTAGGAAAAAGTGGTGTGTGAGGTTCTCCTAGGCCAAGCAATTGACCATGAGTGGAGAACCAGATGGTCACATCCTGGGACAAATGATCTTTCTTATACATGAGATGCAAATGATGTATATGTGATGAGCTACTATGATGGCACGTGAGACCATGGCTGCCATGAAAGACTTGTGATTGTTGGAAGAAAGAAGAAGAGTCGAGCCTGTAGAAAAGTCAAGTTGCAAAGATGAGTTGCAAGTCGAGTCATGCAAAGACGAGTTGTCAAAGAGTTGATTTGTCAAGTTCGAGTTGTCAAAGTCGAGTCATGCAAACTCAATTGCAAAGCAAAGTTGAGTTGTCAAGTAGTCTGCATGTAAAGTCGAGTTGGTAAGTTAAGTTACAAAGACGAGGTGTCAAGTCTGCATGTAAAGTCGAGTTGGTAAGTTAAGTTACAAAGACAAGTTCTATAGCCAGTTATGGAGAAATAATTATTATTAATAAGACTCCTCGGTGCTTGACAAAGGGACATTGAATACTCGTTGAAGTCACAGCGAAGGAGGAAGCTCTGTTGCTCGTGAGATCTTTGCAACAAGGACAATTTGTTTTCAGGTTTCGGGCTGCGAACTTCTACCAGAATTTGAGCTAGCTTTAAAGCTAAATCTGGACAACAAACTCTCATGGTTGTAAGCCTATGTGGCTATGGTAAATTTGTATCTGCTCCTAGATCATTCATTTGCTAATAAAAAAGATCATTTGATGGCTTTTTCCCTCAAGCTTGAGAGGGTTTTTCCAAGGTAAAATCCTTGTGTTATCGTGCATGCTTCTATTCTATTTCTATTCATGTATCTTTGCATATTCACTGTGAATAAATTATAAATCAGCAAGAAGCATTTTAAGAAATATTACAGATCTGAACTATATTCAAATTTCAACATGGTATCAAAGCCATGGGCGTGTAGTCACTTGGTTTTGCAGCAAGCTTGAGCTCACGCAGGGTTCTTGGAGAGTATTATTTAAAGAGCACAGTTCAAATTTGTTGAAAAACTACTGCAGAGATGACATCGATCTCAGTGAAGGCCGAAGACAAGCTTGAAGGACATTCCAACTTCAATATTTGGAAGGTAAGGGTTTTAAATATTTTTTAAGAGAATGATTTGGACAATTTTGTAACCAGTGTAGTAGAGGAACCTAATTCAAATGCAGGAAGGGCAAACATTAAGAAGAATCAAGAAAAGGCAAAAGGAATCTTTTTTTATTCAGTGAAGGGCAGTATTATGCCTGTAATAGCTCCTTTAAAGACTGTGAAGGAGTGCTTTGACACTCTAACAAACTTGTATGAGAAGAAGGCTCCCAGTCAGAAGAGGGTTCTCAAGAACAGGCTGCAAACTCTTAAGATGGAGAAGGATGATACAGTAGCATCCTTTTTCACCAAGATCTCACAGATGAGGGATTAGTTACTAGTGATTGGTGTATGTAACACCCTGTTTCCCCCAATCTGTAAAAATAATTATATTGGCCAAGAACTATGGCAAACTCAAAGACGTGAATGTTTGATTTGACGGACCTTTGTATAAAAGGTCGATGAATGTAAATTATGTTAAGAACATGTGTTGCATGATTGTTGGGAGGGGGGTGTGCTAAAAGAGACCACGACGGCTAATGTGAGGTGGTGGAAGGGACCTGGAATGGTTGCGTTAACTTCCACCGAGCCAGTACTGTACTAGTTTATACTTGCTCACAAACCAAAGCAGCTCTCTGATCCTGGAATGGATTTCCCGTCAGATTGGTAGGTGGGGAGGCTCCTCAAGAGTTAATGAGGGGATGGGGGTGAACCACCCATCTGTAACAGCCCTCAGACCTGACCACGGGCGGCGGAATTTGCGCCACACGCAACCTTGCAGACAGAAATTGGCAAGAGAGGAAATGTGGTAAGGGCAGAGAGCAGGGCGCGCGACGGGGATCGCGAAAGAGACTAGAGAAACCTTAGAAACGCAGGGAGTTTTGATATACCAGAAGAAGGAGAGTAACCTTCGTCCTGGATTATTTTCCTGCATCAGGAGAAGGAGAGTAACCTTCGTCCTGGATTATTTTCCTGCATCAGGAGAAGGAGAGTAACCTTTGCCCTTGATTTCTGTTGAGCTGGAAGTAGGAGACTGAACCTCAAAGCATCGTGGTCTAGCTAGGGGGTGGCTAGTGGTAAATCTGTTTGGAGTCACTGAGCCTATGGTTGGGTGGAAACGAGTACCCCTCTCAACAGTTGCATCACGCCTAGTAGATTTGATAAGTGTTTTATACCTTGTATTTCGAACTAAATATCATGAATGCATGCTTGTGTTTATATGCCCATACTAATTTCTAAGTAGAATGATTGCCTGGTGTTTTAATTTGGAAATAATGGATGCATGTGTATGCTTATATGTCATCGTCGGTTTCTGTACAAATGGTTAAGTCTGGGGCCGGAAGGGTAGCTCTCTGAGGTCTCGGAGTCGTGGGAGTTTGAGGCCCCGAGAAGTTGAATTTCGTGATTCAAGCTCAGAAGGGATAGCAAGCCCAATTATAGAAAGGGAGAATACCCTATCATTCGGTTGACGAACGGTCGGAATCCTTTCGGGAATACCCCAGATCTATTGAGACCAATGGATCTAAAGGAGGAGCGCAGGCGTTAACACCTCGTCCCTTTCAGCCTTCGCATGTAGCGATGGGAACCCGGACCGTAGATCCAAGGATCTGACGGAGCCCTATTGATCGTCGATCTTAGCCTTTGTATAGGCAGGAGAGCAGCATTTCGCTGACTCACGACTTGGAGTGGTCAAGGGTAGGGCTGCCTGAACTCACGATTCGCGAGATCGCGACGTGATCGTGACCGTTGGATCCAAGGCACGAGAGGACCGTTGGATCAGAACCTTCGTGGGTATCGCCTATCGGAGGTTTGGAACTTGGGAGAGTTTCTTTTCGATTATAGAAGTCGCGAAGTGTCGAGCGCCGAGGGCTCGTGTAAACACTTAACCCATCCATAAGTGGGGACCGTGTGGTTGACAGGTGGCGTAACGACAAGCACTCAGAGAAAGGTGGGAACGGGTGACGGGTGATGGACACATGTCGCCTGGGAAGGAGTCAACCCATTGTTGACCCATCGTATCTCGGGAACTCGTGAAGGAGGAGCATGAGGGCACAACACTCCAACTCGCAAAGTCGCAAGATGCGAGTAGCGCTAGTATTTAGCCTAGGAAGGAGGTGACCGGTGGTGGATACGTGTCACACTGGGGAGGAGTCAACCCACTTTGACTTATCGTGGCTCGGGATTTCGCAGGATGAAAAAGCTACACCTTGATCGCTAAGGCCGCAAAACGCCGAGAGCCGAGGTCTCGTGCGACGGGCGGTGGCGACACAGCTCATGAGTAGAGTACAGCGAAGTTGACAAGTGGTGTGTGCGCGCCGTTTTGGCAGAGTCCACGCAACATTGACGTATCGCGTCTTGGGAATTCGCAAAGGAGCACGAGAGCTCATCACATCAACTGGCGAGGTTGCGAGTGGTGCTAATGTTTGGCCTAGCCTACGGTTACATGTAGCAGGCGCTAGTGGAGAGGGAGCCATCCCCGTATAGCATCTCGGGTATCGATGTTTGGAGAAAGGGGAGTCGAGAGTCTTGATTCCCGACTCGCGAGTTGCGAAAGGCGCTTGCGCTAAGGCCAGCTTCTGGTCGTTTGGAGGAGAATGAGGGAAGAGAGGGTCTGCGCTAGGCCCCATAGAAGTCCCGAGGATTCTGTTCCTCGAAGAAAAAGACGAAAAATCTAACTTGTTGTAGTGGGTGTGTGACAGTGTACCAGTTGATGATGATGACTTGGTGTAGACTGTTGTTGATGGTCTCCCACCCGCTTGGGATGTCTTCCTGTCCGGGGTAAATGAAAGAGAGACTCAGCCTAACTTTGAAAGGTTGTGGCATGATTGCCTTCAAGAAAAAGGTAGGATTCAATGCAGAACCGTCTCCTCAAAAGAAGACAATATTGCATTGACGGCCAGAACAAAGAAAGGGAAAAGATTCCCTTCTCGAAAGAAATCCTCTATTCAAAAGGAGAAAGACAGTGATGGTTACAAAGGTAAGGAGTTTGACATTTCAAGGGTGAGATGCTTTAACTGTCAGAAGAAAGGTCACTTTGCCAGAAACTGTCCCAAATAGAGAAAAGGACATAAGGGTAAGTTTCATGTTGTTGTTGCTGCTGAAGAGGAAAGAACTTACAGAAGGAAGCCTAGAGAGGTTTCTAGTGATCAGGAAACAAGAAAAGAATTTTACCTTGTTTCAGCTCTCATAGGCACTGTGACAAATAGTGCAGAATCTTGGTTAGTGGACAATGGTGCCTCCAGGGACATGACAGGGAACAAAGATAATCTAGCTAACTTTAAGAATGTAAAGTTCTCTTCTCAAGTTGAGCTGGGAGATGATGCGAGCTATGCAATCAAAGGAACTGGCTCAGCATCATTTCAACTAGATGATGGATTTATGTTGCATACTGAAGATATCTTATAAGTTCTAGAATTGACGAAGAATCTTATCTCAATTGGGATTCTGGAGGATAAAGGTCATAGGGTGATCTTCATGGAGAAGAAGGCTCTTTTATGGCCCAAGGATACAGAGCTCAGTTCAGCCATTGTTATTGGAATCAAAGAAGGAGGACTTTACAAAGTCCCAAGGCACACTCAGGCACTAGTTCACAGCACTGTCAGTTCTTGTGAACTATGGCATTGGAGGTTTGGGCATCTTCACTTCAAAGCGCTTCCCGGACTTCAGAAGATGGTGAGTGGTATGCCTACCTTTCAGTTTAATCATAATAGTATTTGTAAAGGTTGCATGCTAAGCAAAAACATAAAGAAGTCTTTTCCAGTGAGCAATAAAAGGGCAAAAGTGATCTTAGAATTGATTCATTCAGAAATATGTGGGCCTATGTCCACACCTTCATTAAATGGCATGTGTATTATGTGATTTTTATAGATGACTTCTCTAGGAAGTCATGGATATACTTCATGAAAACAAAGAATGAAACTTTTAAAAAGTTTCATGAGTTCAAGGCTTTAATTGAAAATCAAACTAGAAAACACATTAGAATCCTGAGATCAGACAATGGTGGTGAGTATGAGTCTCACCAATTTGAAGACTTTTGCAAGGAAGCAAGAATCAAGAGAAAGCTTACAGTTCCATATAACCCCCAGCAGAATGGGGTAGCTGAGAGAAAGAACAAAACTATTTGTGAGGCAGCTAAAGTAATGATGTGTGATCAGGATCTTCCTACTTCTCTCTAGGCAGAAGTTGCAAGTACTGTTGTTTACATCCAAAATAGAAGTCCTCATGCTATTCTGGGAAATGAGACTCCAGAGGAAGCGTTTACAGGTGAGAAACCAGATGTGGGGCACTTAAGGATCTTTGGGTGTCCTTTCTACATTCATGTGCCAAAAGATAAGAGAACCAAAATGGAACCATCAAGTAAGAAAGGAATCTTTGTGGGGTACAATGAAACATCCAAGGCCTACAGGATCTATGTACCTAGTGAACGGCATATTGAGGTAAGCAGGGATGTCTCATTCCATGAAGAAGCTACTTTTAAACATTCCAAAGAATTGCAACTTGATACAGAGATGGAGGAGCCTGAAGCTACTAAGGTATAGGTTTCAGAGTCATCCAGTTCATATATGCAGAGGGAGGAGTTAGATGAGTCACTAGATCTAGATGATCCTGTGGAAACTATAGAACAGGTAGAGAAATCTTTGGATGTGCCTCAGTCTAAGAGGAAACCTGCATGGTGTAGAGAGATTATGCAGGAAGCAAAATCACATGATGTTCCATCAGGTACTTTCAGGGAAAGTAAAAGACCTCAAAGGTTTGCAAGTTATGTGACATAGATGTCTCAGATTAGTAATGCAGAACCCACCACATTTGAGGATGTTGGTCAACATCAAGTACAGAAAGATGCCATGATGGAAGAATATCAATCTATCATGAAGAATGATGAGTGGGAAGTGGTTCCCAGGCCAGAAGGAAAATCAGTGGTCACCTCCAAATGGTTGTTCAAGATCAAGCATCCAGCTGATGGAAGTATTGAGAAATACAAAGCGAGATTTGTGGCTTGTAGTTTTTCTCAAAAGGAAGGCATTGACTATGATGAAACATCCGCACCTGTTGCAAGGTACACTTCCATCAGGACCATCATATCCCTCGCTTCAGTTCTGGGTAGGAAACTTCACCAAATGGATGTTAAAACATCATTCCTCAATGGTCAAGTTGAAGAAGAGGTAAATATAGAACAGCCAAAGGGTTTTGTGATTCACAGGAAAGAATCACATGTGTGCAAATTGAGAAAAGCATTGTATGTGCTTAAGCAAGCACCAAGGGCATGGTATTCGAGAATTGATAGTTATCTTCAGAACTTGGGGTTCTCCAAGAGTGTTGCAGATCCCAACTGTATTTTAAGGTTGTGAAAAATCATCCCTTGATATCAGTGTTATATGTTGATGATCTGTTCCTTACAGGAGAGCAACATTTGATAGCCCAATGTAAGAGGTAGCTCACTTCTGAATTTGAAATGAAAGACCTTGGTCTCATGCATTATTTCCTGGGTCTGGAAGTGTGGCAAAGATCAAATGGATCTTTCTGTCTCAAGGAAAGTACACAGTCGATGTACTGCACAGGTTTGGTATGTTGGATTGTAAATCGATGTCTACTCCCATGATATCCAACCTGAAAAAGTTGAATTAGTTAGATTTTGGATCAGACTTGGTGGATCCAATCATGTACATGCAACTAATTGGATCTTTGATGTATATGATTCATACAAGGCCAGATATTTGCTTTGCGGTAAATGCCTTGAGTCATTTCATGTCTGAACCAAGACACAGACATTGGGTTGCTACCAAACATGTGCTCAGGTATTTGAGAGGGTCCATTGCATTTGGACTCATATACTCTTCTAGTGGTGGAGTGTTGCTTCATGGGTATGCCCATTCCGATTGGGCTAGAAGCTTAGTGGACCGAAAGAGTACTTCGGGTTATTGTTTCAGCTTAGGTTCTGCTATGATATCTTGGTCCAGCAGGAAACAGAGTTCAATTGCGCAGAGTACAGCAAAAGCAGAGTATATAGCAGCCACTGTTGCAAGAAAAGAAGCAATATGGCTGAGAAAACTATTGTCCAGATTGTTTCAAGAGAGGCTAGAAACAACAGTTATGCATTGTGATAGCCAGAGTTGTTTGAAGCTCACAGAGAACCCAGTCTTTCATGATAGGTACAAGCATATTGAGATGAAATACCACTATATCAGAGACATGGTCCAAAAACGTGTCATCAAATTACAGTACATTCGTACTGATGAGCAGACAACAGACATTCTGACTAAGCCTCTGTCCTTTGGAAAATTTGTGCACTTCCAGGACAAGCTTGGTGTAGCTGAGAATGTCTCCCTCACTGAGAGGGAGTGTTAAAGTTTGTAGCAGAGTGAGTCATTCTCCAAGACTGCCTTGTGTAGGCTGACTTGAGACTTGGAGAAGAGCCTTATTTGAGACAAGGCAAAAAAAAAGGTCTTATGAGCTTTATATAAGCAAAAGCCAAGACAAGAGTATTGTTGATCAGTCTTATTTGTGACAAGACTGAGTGACCTCATGTGTTGAGGTATTTCCTTATGTAGGCAAAAGTGGTGTGTGAGGTTCTCCTAGGCCAAGCAATTGACCATGAGTGGAGAACCAGATGGTCAAATCCTAAGACAAATGATCTTTCTTATACGTGAGATGCAAATGATGTATATGTGATGAGCTAGTATGATGGCACGTGAGACCATGGCTGCCATGAAAGAATTGTGATTGTTCGAAGAAAGAAGAAGAGACGAGCCTGTAGAAAAGTCGAGTTGCAAAGATGAGTTGCAAGTCGAGTTGCAAAAGTCGAGTCATGCAAAGACGAGTTGTCAAAGAGTTGAGTTGTCAAGTTCGAGTTGTCAAAGAGTTGAGTTGTCAAGTTCGAGTTGTCAAAGTCGAGTCATGCAAACTCAATTGCAAAGCAAAGTCGAGTTGTCAAGTAGTCTGCGTGTAAAGTCGAGTTGGTAAGTTAAGTTACAAAGATGAGGTGTCAATTATGCATGTAAAGTTGAGTTGGTAAGTTAAGTTACAAAGACGAGTTCCATAGCGAGTTATGGAGAAATAATTATTATTAATAAGACTCCTCGACGCTTGAGAAAGGGACATTGAATACTCGTTGAAGTCACAGCGAAGGAGGAAGGTCTGCTGCTCATGGGATCTTTGCAGCAAGGACAGTTTGTTTTCAGGTTTCGGGCTGCGAACTTCTACCTAAATTTGAGCTAGCTTTAAAGCTAGATCTGGACAGCAAACTCTCATGGTTGTAAGCCTATGTGGTTGTGGTGAATTCGTATCTACTCCTAGCTCATTCATTTGCTAATAAGAAAGATCATTTGTTGTTTTTTTCCCTCAAGCTTGAGAGGGTTTTTCGAAGGTAGAATCCTTGTGTTATCGTGCATGCTTCTATTCTATTTTTGTTCATGTATCTCTGTATATTCATTGTGAATAAATTATAAATCAGCAAGAAGTATTTTAAGAAATAATATAGATCTGAACTATATTTAAATTTCAACACATTAGCCCATGATTGATAGGCACTAGTTTCCTTCCATCTATTTTCATTCCATGTTTTTTATCCTTCATTTTCCTATCTTGTCTTTATCCCATTCTCGTTTCCATCCCAATTCATATAATACAACAACTTTATTTTGTTAAGGCTTACTCTTCAAAAACCACCTTGTGCCTCCAATCCATGGCCTTAGCAATCCTATCCTTATGGAAGCCCCCCTTGAGTAGAAGAAGAGCCAACCAAAAGTGAGAGGAAAATCTACTATGGTGACAATTGGTAGCCTTCTTGAGTCACACAAGACTAGGTCCTTGATGCTTGGGACTTTACATCATATGTGATACTAGATTTTGTTGCAACACAAAGCATTGCATCATTCATCTCTTTGTACCGACGACTTTTGATTCGAAGAGTTATGTATGTTGTTTTTGTTAATGTTTAAGCCATTATTATAGATGTTTGCATTTCATTAGATAACAATAGCATAATCCAAGATCACTGAGAAATACACAATCACAAGAGACACAACATTTATCCTAGGAAACCCTCTAAGGGAAGAAAACCCAGCAAAACTTCCTTAATATAGATAGTCAATACAATGCCAAGAGATCTCTTAAACTAATACAGAAAGCCCTCTCCCAGATATGCGCCACTCTCTCTCTCCTTCTTCTCCAACAGCAGATCTAAACTTGTCTCTCAAATGAGCAAGTGAGTTGTGTGTCTAAGTGAGGCGCTAGCCTCCTTATTTATATTAGACTAGCACGTGTCAAGTGTCTCTTCACTGGCAGGGCCGACTTCTCCAACTGGGTGGTTATAACCACCTTTAATATTTTATGGGGCCTCTTTAATATCTGCTAGGGCCGACTTCTTATTCTGCCTATTATAATTATCATCCAACCAATCCGAAAAAGGGGATTTGGTCCTATTACAATAGCCGACATGATCA
>JASDQU010371006.1:0-19793 GCA_032191745.1 Picea mariana
TTGATTCTTTTATATTAGCTTTCCTTTACAATAAAAATATGTTTTTGCATTTTCTTTAGTATCCAATTCAATATACATTTATGTAATAAGTTGCACTATTGTTTGCATTCTTTTTAGTACCCCATCCAATATCCATTCATGTAAGACATCTCTCTATGGATTATAGAGAAGATCCATAAAGGATGTAGTGTTAAGAAACAATAAGGTTGATTTGGACATTCATTAAATAAACAAATTTGTTGTGTGATGTTTACATTCTCTTGTACCCAATCCAATATACATTCCTGCAATAAGTTGCACTATTGTTTACATTTTCTTTAGTACCCCATTCAATATCCATTCATGTAAGACATATTTCTATGAATTATAGAGAAGATCCACAAAGGATGTAGTGTTAAGAAACAATAAGGTTGATTTTGACATTCATTAAATAAACAAATTTGTTGTGTGATGATTTTATTTTTTCATTTACTATAGTTTTTGAGATATAACATTGGAATATAAACATGGACCAAATGGAGATGAGTATCGATGTCATATCTTCTTTTTTTATTTACTTCCACTTGAGATCTTGTAGGATATGTGGGTATCTTACTTACTCATACATAGTATAATGCATGTATCACATGCATATCATCATTAATTCCCTTTAAAGTTTGAAAAATAGGTATAGATGTTCTTCTCCATTTATATTTTTCCATCTCCATGTTTTTGCTTCTAAGTGATAAGAATTTATTCTGAATTCACAAATTATATGTTTTTTATGCACGGTGAATTTTTGTTGGAGCTAATGGTGTTACATGTAAGCAATCATTGGGTTGATCTCACATTGATAGGATCTTGTTTTCTCACTAAAATCTTGCACAACTTCTATATTATCTTCTTTTGTCCCAAGTCTCAAATAGCTAATGGTTCATCATGTAAATCTTCTTCAAATCCTCATTTTCTAACATTTCATCCCATCATGGTATCAACTCTYATCTTGAATTGCAATMTTTGKTTGGTGTGGTATTATGTTTCTATCCACTTGTCATATTTTGCATATATATGTCATAAATTGACATAAGTCTTCCCCAAATGGTAACATGTATGTTTCTACTAACATCATAGAATAAGGTGTTTGTAGTTTAACTCTTATTTAATCTAATAAGAATTATATTTTAACACTCACAACTTTCTTCCAAGATTCTTGAACAGGCTCAAACCCCAAATGGATAACCCTACAAAACTATTATTTGTATCAATGTTTTGAAAAGTAGCTTCCCCAATATCCAACTCTATACATAAATGTACCTACATTTACTTGGCATAGAAAAAAGGATATATTAGCTTTTGGGTTTACTCTTATTGTGCTCTCACCATGCTCGATGGTTCTTTCTGAGATGTTGGGTGAAAGATCTGTTGATAACCCTTGATTTTATCGTGGTGGACATAGACCCTCGAGATAACTTACTAATGGATTGCTAGATCTTGTATTAATGCTTATATGGCATACTTTCTTGGAACGTTAGAAATCGATATGGAATGATGATTTTCATCAAGGGGTGCACACTTGGAGAGGTCGATTGGTTGGTTTGGAGGATGACCTACCTTGGAGGAGGAGCATTGGGCATCTTGAAGGAGGGAATTGAGCCTTAAATGGATTGGGGACACTTGGTGGCATATATGGAGGCTTTTACTTGATTTGAAGATGCTTAAGTCAATAAGTGATTATGTAGGTGGGGTGGACCCAGAGGTACACATGGATTAAGAGGTAGCATTGGAGCATTTGAGGCTTTTGGAGGAGGAGTATTGTACCTTTCTTAATGATCCTTCGTCTTCGACATGTTCTTGTTAGACGTGAAAACCTTAGAGCTTGACCAGTGTCACCTTGACTCATAGCACTCAACATGTGGGCATATCTTCTTAAAGCTAAGTTACTTGCAGTGAACTAATTCCACTTTGTGTTATCGACCTCCCTCATATTCATATAAATAAAGGGAGGATAAATTCATTTAACTCATTATTATACTTACATACTTGTATTAAAGATGTGAGAGCTAGAGTAAACTTGTCTCTTTCATATGTACTCTTGTTAATTGTATTTTTCTCTCTTGTCTTATGTGCTAGGGTTCTTGTGTTGTTGCAAGGAAATATTTAAGGTTAGGGTTTTCCCTAAGAAAATAAGGGAAACTAGGGTTTGGAAGAAACCCTAGAGGACCAAAGGAACCACTTCTTCTTGTGGTTCTTATGAGAGAAGAATCCTAGGGTTTGTGGCATTTGGAAACCCTATTGCTACTTAGAATGCTTAATGTGGAGAAGGTAGAAGGTGATTACCGTAAATTCTTTTGTACAATTGCATGATGCAATTGTGGCTCTAATATTTTATAGATATTGGAATAAAGAAAGTTCTTTCATCCTATATTTAAATTCATACCATATTTGAAGGGTTCTCTAAAAATATTTATAGCCACATTTGAAGGTGTTTCAAGAGAACTATTGTGTCATATGTAAACAATTATATGTATCTAGTTATTGCAAGGGAATTACAAGGTTCATCTCCAGGTTTAATAGGGTAAGCAATTATTCATCATAAAATTGCCATATCATGTGATTTTCACTAGAGTGTCATATTTATACTTTTGTAATTCATTTGAAACCAAAACCTTAATTGTAAAGTTTGTGATGACATTAAGGGTTTTCTAATTACATCAAGGAATGTTTCATATGTTTGATTTTGATCTCACGATAATATGTTGCAATAATTGTCTGTGGATGATAAATTTGGAGTCACTCGACTCTTCCAATCATTACTCTCCACTATTCCATGGCATATTCTTATATTGATTTATAGGATCAAGTTTGTGAAATGTTGAAAACAAATTCCTTACAAGTGCATCCTCTACTCTAGATTGTCATTCTATAAACATGATCTCATACAATTTCTCTCCCCACCATCTCTTTCTTATTATGTTTATCCATTCTTCACTTAGTGTGGATCATTACTTCTCTTCTTGTATATGTTGATCATCCAAGGATTTCATGCAATCAAACGTTGTGTATTTTTGTGGAAATTTTCATATTATGTTCCATTAGTTGCTTCATGTTTCCCTCCTCTTTCTGTAACAATGCAAGGAGGAAACTATGGTGCATTCTAGTCATGGGCAGTTTATGTAATATTAATTCATGTATTGTATGTAGTTGATCCTATATTTATACAATGTTTTGCAGTGATTCAATTTCGACATTCAATGCAATCTTCTCTCGAGCTAATTCCAACAAGTTTGTATATTATTTTGCAATTTTTTTCCCATAGCCTCTCTTTGTCTTTTTTCCCCTCGAGATCCTTTCTTTCCTTACTGTTTTTTTTAGTTGTATGTCCTTGTTATCGGAAAAATCGGTAAGTGCGGACATAAACTAATCTCCCTAACTTCCACATGAAGCTAGAACAAAACAAGACAGAATACAAACTTCACCTTAGACTTCATTGTATATAAACTATTTTAGAGAGGTACAAGTGACATACCTTTTAAATGATGCTTGATCCTCGCTAGTGTCATCCTTGTAGCTCCTTCTTTGAGTTTGCAGGATGGTGAACTTGTTTAATAAGAACAAACCAACAAAGAGAGAGAACAAAGATATATATATTCCAATGAATTCTATGTATAAGATCAAGGAGTTATGCAATAAAAGTTAATACACCTTTATAGGGAAGAAATGTATTGTTGCATTATATTAAATGGAAAGTGGAGAATACAACCCATTCCTTGATGCTTCAAGGTTCCTTTCAATGGCTCTTTGCTCCAACACACACACCTTTTCTCCAATGTATTTGATGAAGAAGATCCACAATCTAACTTAGAGAACTAAAGCAAAGCTCTCAAATATAATTTGTAGTAGAAATCTTCATGCATATGCAAGCCCTTGCAAACCTTAGCCTTTTCCATAAGAGATCCCTCTTTATATAGGGTGAAAAAGAGATGGATGAGGGGGATTAGGATGATCCCACTAAATCAGAGAAGCGAGTAAGATCCAAATTGATCAGAGGCCACCTCATCTTCTAGAAGATTCCCTTCTAGAACATTCGTGAATTTTGACTTTTCCTTTTCTTAAGCATTGTTGCACTCTATGTATAGGAAGCCTACGACAACGTCGCAGTCCAGTTTTAGTGCATAGTGCGACGATCAGGCATCGTCGTAGCCCATGAATACAGCAGGGTGCGGCGACCTTCCTTGTTATAGTTTTTGAAAGAGGAAAAGAAAACCAATTTTCTCATGGAGAAAGTCTCTTTTTAATATTTTCAAGGAACATGACATTGAATTAAGCACATGTTGTCATTTGATCATTGAGGTGACCAAAATAACGTGTAACGATCCTTTTCTTTTATTTCAATTATTACTTTCTCATTCTCCTTGATTTAATTATTATTTTTCCTTCTAAATTTTGCATTCTCCTTTCATGTAGCTTGAACTTTAGTAGTTTGTGTGCAATGTCTACCAATTCTAGTGTGTTGCTAGTTGTTCCAATACACTTAAAAAGTGTGTTGGTAATAGATCTAGTTGCTTTTTTGGTGGTTCCTTTCTACAATGATGTCATTTATTAGCTTTAATTGAAAGGAACTTGGAGGTGTTGGTTGGGTTTTTATAGTGGCGTGTTCTCTATATACATTGAGATTGGTTTGTTCCTTGTTTATGTGTTTTTCATGGTGAACAAGGTAGAGATATCTCTATCTCAGTGAGTTCCAAATTCAATTCATAAAAAATTAGCAATGCAAAATGAGAACATATTTGGGGTCTTGCATTAGAATTACGCAATGTCATCTTCTTGCAAGATTTTGTATTCAAAGTACTTAACACAAAGGTGGAGATCAAAGTGGCCTTCATTGTGCTCTGTGCATCCTACTCTTAGTTGTTTATGCCCATATTTTGGTTTTCCTTGAAGCTTTCCCTTGTCCTTCTTTTCTCTAAGACAATTTTAGGCATGTTTTTCACGAGAAACTTATGTGTTCTACCATTTAGTGTTGGGCTCATATGAATGAAATCCATATGTGGGCTACAATATGGTGTAGTTGCAAAAAAAATTAGTGAGCGTTGGTGTGAAATTATTTTTCCCCTATTATGGGAGGCACGAACTAAACTTGTTCCAAGGTCAATACATCTCATCTTTGATATTGGGTTTGAGCAATGCACCATAGTAGGAATAGTGATCATGGATGTTTTGAATTCAGGATTGAAAGATTTGAGGTGTATACATCATATGATTTCAAACATGATGTCAGAAATATTTTTAATAGACAATGAAGATGACCAATACTACGTAGGTATAGATAACTTAGGGAATATTTTCTACTATAACAGTGTTGTTTGGGCCCTTTTTTTCTATGCTTATTTTAGAAAGAAATTACTCCAATATTGCATAAATGGACAAGCTGATCATGAGAATAATAATCTACTTACATGCTTGGGAGTTCTATTCCATCACATGGAATCCACAAGATGGTCTTATACTTCTCTAAGACCATACGAAGAGATGGAGATTAAAAAGAATGATATTACATATAGCATTGAAGCCCATTGGGATGCATATGAATTGTTAATATTTCCTTTGGATAATATCAATGAATAAATCACAAGATGGAATAATAGACCAAGTCCTTCTTGACAAGATGAAGAAATTCAAGATATATATGGGATGCAAGGAGAAGAGAAGAATAATAATAATATTGGATATGGGGGTACTTTTACAAATGAAACTTGATGTTCATGTTGCGAGAGTGGCATAACATTCAGAGAAGAGTCATTTATGGATCTGAGTGTGGAGATACAAGAAAATTCTTCTTTGTTTTAAGTGACTGAATGCATTCAATGTTGTGGAGAAACTTAGAGGGTAAAACAAGAATCGGTATGACAAATGTTGTCATTTACAAGGAGATAAGAAGAGGTTAAATGCCAAGTCTCCACCTAAATTTCTCATTTTCCAGCTAAAATGTTTCAAATACACACATGAAGGTGAAGTGGAGGGATTCAAAAAGTTGTTCTATCATGTGGTGTTTCCCAAGGAGTTCAGACTTCTTGTGAACAATTATGGAGATCAAGATGTAGACAATTATTTGTACTCTTTATTTGTTGCAGTGGTTCATATGGGGTGCAAGATGAATTATGGGCATTATATTGCTCTCACCGAACAATGGCTCAAGTTTGATGACGATAAACTGGAAATGATTGAGGAGAGTGTGCTTTAGAATTTTTTGAGTCATCTAAAAAAACATCACATGATCACCAAAAAGTTGTGAATGCCTACATATGGTTCTATAAAGCTATGAATGGAATTGAAACAACCAAGTCTTGCAGTAGTAATACAAAAGAAGAGGTTGCAATTGCACTTGCAAAAATTTAGTTGAATGAATTGTAAAAAATATTATGTTAACTCTTCATAATAGAGAATTATTTCCCCTAACCCACTACTAAATCATGTTAGAGTTAATGGAATTGCACTCTAGAGCATGTCACTTGCACTCTAGAGCATGTCACTATGAGGATTCCCTATTTTTTACTATGAATTGAACCTAGACTAGCAATGGTAAACTCTCAAATGTTTACAACTAGACCAAAATTCACCCAATTAAATGGATTGTAATTAATGGGTGAATATTTAGTATGACCAATTAAGAACCACTAGTTATCTGTAATTAATACCATGCAAAAAAATATTGGAGAAAAATTAGTGAACTACATTGAATGCAATGGACTCTTGGTATGTCTTTATTTTTAAGCCTATTTATGCTTAGTGTTAAGGTAGCTAGTAGTAGTTGTTACTATATAGAGTTTTTAGATTAATAAAGGAAGTGGATTTAAAGCTTGCAATAAGATGTGTATTTAACAAGACATTATGAAAATACTTTAATATTTATGTTTGGTTTAAATAGTGATTAAAAAAAAATGCTCTGGAACGATCCAAAGGTGAGGAGACCTGGATGGGAAAAAGGTTAGTCGAAGGGGTGGATTTAGTTGCCTCACACGAGTCTGGACAGAATATAGAATCATGTGGGGGATTTGTTCTCTGACTCCAAAATTGGGTCTTGATCCCCGAGTTTATGGAGGTAGTCATGCAGAAAGAAGAGGGAGGCATCATGTGGTGGGATGTCATATCGAGACCGGGGGCGTCCCCAATCCGTCGACAATGACCAGATCTGCCTTACCGCTAATGAATCGTTGGAAAAATTGACGATTTCTTCTTCCATTCCAACTTGGAAAAGCGGGCACGTGTTGCAGAGGTCTCGCGCCTACATATGGGATGGAATTTCAAATTTATTTTAATTGGAAGAAGCAGGGATGGAATTTCAAATTTATTTTATCTGTCCAGTGAAAATTTGATCACTGTTAAAAAAAAATTGTGCCCATCATTTTAAGTTTTATACAGATTCATGAGTTTCAAAAAAAAGTGTTGTTATATGCAAACTTGAGTAGGTTAATTAATAATTTTTAGCAGAAACTTCTTAATGGAAAAAATATATATATATAAATATGTTACTATCCAGTTTTCTTGGGAAATTCATCATCTTGTCCACATCCATTGCTTCTTAATCTTGGAAATTTCCAAGTTCAAGCTCTGCAGTGACATTGACAAACTCCAATGGGAATGGAGCATCAAGAAGCAAATCAAATATGGTGAAATCTGGCATAGTCCAAATTGGTAGCACAATTATCAAGATCTGGATCGACAATTTACAAGAAGACCGTTGTTATCAATATCTGAGGGATTAGCCTCGGGCTTCTTGGTGGCAATTAATGATCAAAACCTTAGAACAAAAGTTGGTCGAGGAGACGAGTAAGATCCTCATCGGGTGACTCATCATAACCAGAAACAATTCCTGGCTTCACGAAGGAGAGGAAATCCATGTTTTTGGAACTTCAAAGGAATAATTACAATCCATTTTGGTAATGAACGAGAAGCATAGCTAGAGCATTTCCACCAAATTTGTTGCAAATTGCATTTTAAAAGTAGCTCAGCTCAAAGTTTACATATAGCCTTAACCTTCCTATTTGAGTAAATCAATAAGTTGTGAACATTAAATTTTCTTCACTATTTCATTTAATTTTCCAACTAACCTCTATCAAGTCTACCATCCCCTAGGTTATACAGTGGAGCTAAAGGAAGCTAAGTACCTACTAGAAATTACGACAAAAGGAAGCTAAGTACCTACCAGAAATTACAATAGGTACTTTACCCAAATAGTAGCTCAGCTAAAAGTTTACATCTAACCTTAACCTTCCTATTTGAGTAAATCAATAAGTTGTGAACATTAAATTTCCTTCACTATTTCATTTACTTTTCCAACTAACCTCTATCAAGTCTACCATCCCCTAGGTTATACAGTAGAGCTAAAGGAAGCTAAGTACCTACCAGAAATTACGACAGGTACTTTACCCAGACAGTAGCTCAGCTCAAAGTTTACATCTAACCTTAACCTTCCTATTTGAGTAAATCAATAAGTTGTGAACATTAAATTTCCTTCACTATTTCATTTACTTTTCCAACGAACCTCTATCAAGTCTACCATCCACTAGGTTATACAGTAGAGCTAAAGGAAGCTAAGTACCTACCAGAAATTACGACGGGTACTTTACCCAATAGAAACGTCGATTTGATGGGTTCGAATTTTAAATGTTGATAAACACTGATGTGTATATTTTGTATTTACCTCTCAAATACGTCTAAAAATAAATTAAAAAAACATCTTGTGGGACGTTAAATTCCAGGCCTGGCCTTGGAAGATGGCTAGTTGACTATGGCACTAGAAAACTGAGACAGGATCTGACTAACAAGTGGGCCCGAAAATCAGGGGACCTATGGAAACCCTCATCCTCTGAAGCGGTAGAAAGATAAAATATCCATGATTCAATGATTGCACATGTGTAGATACCAAATTATGTAATACATAATTCCTTCAATCTTAGAGGTGGAAAAGAAACAAAAGTGTCAACCCATATACATCATACCTATTAGCCTACACTATCATGGAGTAAGCAGTTAGTTCCTACCTTTACTGTAATTGATACTAATTTTCTTAAACATTTTAAATTACATATCCAACATTAAATGAGAATTGAATTGCTTGCCTCTTATTTTTAGTGTACCTCTACCCATGTCACTAATCATATACATGAGTGGTGGCATACATGTAATTTGTGTAAAATCCCATTGGATGATCATCCCTTGTTGGCTTGGTTCTTGAAATACTTTCTTCCTATCATGCCAAGACATATGTTTGTTGCATCCTCAAAATGAGTAAGATATTATCCTTAAATCCCAAGAGTTGGACCTCTTTCAATTCCAATCTAGTTGTTTATATTTCATTATACCCAATGGTCCTATACACTCTCTACTTGGTCAATCCTCCACGTCAAGGGCATCACAATCTAGTTGTTTATATGTCATTATACACAATGGTCATATACACTCTTTACTTGGTCAATCCTCCACGTGAAGGGCATCGCATGCATCTAATTAGATTATAGGTTTGACTTAGTCATCTGCAGTAACTTACACTACAAATCAATTTGGCCAAATTTCAATGTCTAGTGATCCTATACACTCTGGAGGGCTAAGTGTTCCCTATGGTATTCATATATGCTTAAGTGCCACAAGCATCAACCTCTTACCAAGGCATCCTTTCAACCCTACTCCCTAACCTTCATCTAGTGTTAACTTAGTTCAACTTCCTCCTAATCCTAGTCAAAATTTGGCCCCATAACCCATCAGGGCCAAAATAATAACCAATAACCAAATTAAGGGAAGAAGAAGAAGAAACTAAATAAATGAATCCAAGAGTATGGGGGAAATGGGCCTGATAATTACAATAATGTTGGGGACAATAAAAATTCCATCCAATCCTTGAGGCCATCGTTTCTAGGGTGTTGTTGGTAATTTGGCACATTGTGTAGGGCCCCGATTCGATTCCCAAGGGGTTAGTGTGTTAGGATAAAATTGACTCAATGAAAAACTCAAAGTTGTTAGATCAATAGAGGTGGTTTGGGGCACATGGTATTAGTGACATTTACATGTAATGAAATCCTTTAAAAGGTTTTTGATACTCCATTATAATGTGTCAAGAGTTGAGCACTGAAGGCTCACTTGGTTAGGGCTAGGAGGTTGGTCGACTTGGTCGGGTTTGATCAAGGGAAATAATAGATCTATTATTCATTGATTTTTCCTGTAAGGGTTTTCCAAGGTAAATCTCGTGTGACTTATGTGTGCATGTTGCTATATTCTTATTATTTTTATTTCTCTAACATTTTTATTTCCCAACAAGTGGTATCAAAACTATGGTCGACGATGATAAAAAGAAAGACGTGGTTGTTGAAGTACATAGCTAGGGTTTAAATCCCTAGGGGTGGTTAAGGAGCACCAAGTTTGGGCTTGGAGTGTGCGAAGGAAATATGGCTCGGCCACTTGGATCTGATGGATATGTCAGGTGTGGTTGGATTTGTTGTCTGGTTGTTGATCTACCAAGAAGCGAGCATCAAGAACTGGAGGAATGGCAAGGCGACTTGTTAGCACTCTGTAAATTTTGTCCGACTGAATAGACAAACGATAGAGGTAATTGTTTCAACCAGCTTTAGAGTTGAGGCACTAGCCTGCTCAAATCAGAGAGGGATCTCTCATGCCACTTAATATATCTATGGAAACCGGTGGCTAGATTTGGTTTGTTTGGGGGGGGTTTAATAAAGTTGATGGCAATGAAGGGGAGGAACACACAGGGCTATGGAGTCAAAATTTATGAAAATGAATGAAAACAATGATCAACAGGGAGAACTCTCCAGAGGATAAAGGCTAAATGAGGCAATGAATCTGAGTTATGAATTGAGATTTGCAGAGTGTAAAAAGAAAGAAGAAAAACAAGTAACTACATCAGAGCATTAATAAAATGAATTATGAATTAGTTAAGAAGGCAATTACACAGTTTAAATTGTTTAAGCCAATAGCACCATAAGATGAATTATGGGCCTTTAACTCTCCAATTTAAATAGAGGAAAATGCAAATGGAATTAAATAACACGGGAAATACAAACAATGAAGGACAAAACTCATATCATAGCCATTAGAATCTTTTCATAAACAGTTCAAAATGCTTATGCATATGTATTCAATTCAGTCCTAGAAAAATCACAATAGAGTCTAGAACCACTAGAATTGTGCCCTTGCACTTCTGCCCGCCCAATAATACACTCAGAACCTCTAACACTTATACAATTCGAGTTCCTTCAATGTGCAACTAGTTACAATAACTGAAATGAAACGTTTCAGCTTCTACAATGATTACAAATGACAGTTTTTAGTAAAAATGTTTCATGCTCCGTGCAGATTCCTCTAATGCTCCAACTCTTCCTCTGCCACATTCTCTTTGAAATGCCAGTCATAATCTTTCAAATATAATTGCTTTTATCCATATTCTCATTAAACATTTGGGAATAATATATTTGAAATAAAAATAATTCCCAAATATTTTCTATCGTGTAGAATTAAATTTCCATAATTACACATTTACTGTTACTATTTCCTGTGAAAAACATTTACTATGTAATGTTTTTTCCAATTTACGGTTTCACTGTGAAAAAACATTTACTGTGTGTTTTTTTCCAATTTACTGTCTTTGGTAAAATACATTTTATCTTCTTCTTTTACTCTTGTAAATATTTGGATAAAGAATTATCCAAGTCTTCCTTCACGTGCATCTTCCCATTTAAATCTTTTGCATGGAAATAAGCATTAATGTCTTTAATTTGTAAAACTCAAATCTTATCTCCTTAAAACCTTTTCACGGTGAGGAGGAATCTCACTTATTAGAAATTCCATATTTTTTGTTGAAATGCACTCCTGGAAAAATGACACACATAAAACATATGATAAATGGTGCATTTATTACATCGGGCTTGGGTTGGAGTGGTTTAATTCAAACAACTTTTACCTCCAATGTGAAATTGAGATTCGTGCCCATGACTTGACGTGATTTCATAAATTAAATATTGGATTAAATATTAATATAAATACAAAAATATTTATATTAATAATTAAAAACCTATTTTTTCTATTTTTGAAGGACTTTGGGCATATGAGGCTTAACACATGACTTAGTAAATAGGATAAAGGTGCTTAATAATAGGAATATTTTTTATTTTCAATGGGAATACAAAAATAAGGGTAAAAATGTATGAAGTGGTGGAACTAAGGGATTTAGATAAGAATTAAGGCTAAGTATAGGCTTGGGATATTTGTCAAATTTTTTACTTATGGAGGACATGACTATTTTAGACGATCAATTGAGTGAAGGATTTAGGTGATGGGAGCTTGATGGAGCTGGTGAAAAAATTTGAAAGTCTGAGTGGAAAAATAGCACAAGGACAAGACGCTTTGGGAAAAAATTATACAAATTAGCAGGTGGTAACACGACTGCAAGACGTGGTAAGGCATGCGTACCCTAGGTTTGAAGTTTCACTGGTAAAGTCTAGATGTAGACCTAGGTGATAGGGGGGAGCATGCAAGATTCCTGCCCTAACTTGGAAGGAGGTTTGACCAGATTTGATCATGGGAAACCCCAAGTCAAGTTTAAAGGGGGAAATGTTAGGATAAACTTGACTTGGTGAAAAAGTCAAAGTTGTTAGGTCAACAGTGGTGGTTTGGGGCACATGGTATTGGTGACCCGTGGTATTGACCATGTGGATTATATGTAATGAAATCCTTTAAAAGGTTGGTGATACTCCATTGTAATTTGTCAAGAGTTGAGCAGTAAAGGATCACTTGGCTAAGGCCATGAGGTTCGTCAACTTGGTCGGGTTTGGAGGGAAATAATATATCTATTATTCATTGGTTTTCCACGTAAGGGTTTTCTAGGATAAATCTCATGTGATTTATGTGTGTTTGTTGCTATATTCTTATTATTTTTATTTCTCTCGCATTTTTTATTTCTTGACATCAAACTGCATTGAGTCTACACCAACTGCTTTACAAGAGGTGCCACCTTGAAATACGAGGAAGTGCCCAAATGTTTCCTAGGGAGTTATTTCTAAGGAAAAAAAACAATGCCAACCAAGGTCAAACACAACCACAAGAAGGACGTAAAACCAAACACTCTTATATTATTTTTGGAAAGGATCATTACACCCACTTGTGCCGCAATCTTCAAGAAATGCAATGTTTACAAGCCCAACTACCTAACATGACCAACCCCAAATTCCAAAAGTGTTCCAAAAATATTCTCTTTAGTAGAAATATGTTGGTAAGAAGGGTGAGGCACCACTAGCTTCTACCTCTTCAATTTCCCTATAAGGGGGTGGCCTATCCTACCAAAGCATCCTTATGATTGCCAATACGATGAATCTCTAAATGCACAATCACACTTATGAGACACCCAACCAAGAGTTTCCAAACAAGAAGAACACAAGAGAACACACTTCCACCCCCTAGGAATCCTCCACAAATCAACGAATGACATGTTGCTTGGGACTACAACATTTTTGTATATTTGGTAGACATATGTATGGATCTTCACTACAAGAAGTTATTCCCCCATGAAGGAAGAGTGGTCACCTATGACTAGCTTAGATGCAGTGACTCCCAACCAAACCCAAATCCATACAATGTTTTCCCTTTGTAGGTGCTATTCGATCAATCCCTACCCTGATAAGTGTTGGCCCTAGTCTCCTCATGAACCCATATTTTCTTGGGGCATGCCATTTACCTCCCCTACCCAACATACCCAAGCTTCATATGTGGCTTTGTCCCTTGTTATCCTAGCTAGTGTTCTAAAACTCCATCAACTCGAACTCGGACTCCGCCGGTTTGACCAATTTTATGCCTTCGGGCACTAACTCTGTCTTCAAACCAACTACAAACTTGGTTGTGCCCATGATGACTCAATCTCCTACAAGCCCAATGTGCTTTGGTAAAAAAAGTGATTTTTAACAAAATTAAAACCTAAACTATACCTCCCCTTCCACCACCCCTCAAATCCTAAAACAAAATTATATAGAGACCCCCTCCCCACCCACCCCCCGCCTCTAGTTTCCTCACACCTCTCTCATTGAGCATTTCTGAGCATTTGGAGTTTGAGAGCAACATTGAAGAGTTGTGAGTTAGAGTGATCTTGGAGCTTGTTTGGAAATTTGCATGGCCTATTTGTGGTGGGTGTGGCATCTAAATTAGGTGGCTATAACGCATCTACACGCTTTGAGGATTTGTTGATGAGTTTGAGCCAGAGGATTTCCCTGTATCTCATGTCAAGGGTACCATTTCTTGCAGTCGTGTTGAGTTTGATGATTGATCATGTTGATCAATGATATCTAGGCTAGTAGCTTGTAGCATGTTGTTTTTTGGATTCTAGAGGTCGTTTAGAGCCTTGTTGATTATGTATTTTGTTTTGGATATGTATTACACTTGGTGCCATTTTGCTATATTCAAGTCTTGCATGGTATATGCATGAGCATACTTTGCATATTTTTTCTCTAATGGTTTGGAAACTTTCAAAGATATTTTTCTCATTACAATTTTAATATTTTATATATTTTTAGTAAACTAGTTCATATACTATAAACCAATCCAATTCCAATCCAAGTCTAGTCGAACCCTCAACCAATTATGGGTCTGAATCCAAGTTTTAAAACACCGCTCCCATTGAGCAAAACCCTTTGCAACAAGAACCACCTTATTTATCCTTATGCCAAAAGGCTTGTCAAGTTTCTTCTCACACAAAGACCTAGGATATAGCTTTCCCCCTCTTTGCTCAATTGCATCACATGATCAGTGTGCTTCTTTGGAAATGGTCTTCTCCACTAATGAAGATTTCCTAAAGGCTATGACCACGCCAAATGTCCCTTAGGATGACCTCCATCATAAGTATCAATTCCTCCCTTTGGATAACCTTCCTAGATTGGACCATCATACAATTGAGTCCAATGTGTCCCCCTTCACAATGTTGATTTTACTAGCACCACCTACAATTGAAAAGGGTAACTAGGCCCCCATTTTCAAGAATCTAATCATTGATATTTTTTCCCAAGTCTAAGGTTGTTGAGAATATCAACATTGATTTCACTCCCATAAAGATAACAACACAAAAAAAATTCAATAATCTAACAAGCTTTTCTAATGGTTCTTTCTTGGGTGTGGGGCTTTTCACTAGACAACATTTTAATTATGAATCATTATCTTGGCTTCATTAGACTCGTCCAAGTACATTCTTGAATTGGCATGTAGGTTTAGATTTCCTCTACAACATTGCATTTAAACCTTTTACCACCCAAAGTCACCACGGGGTCCACCCCATTGCATGTTGGTGATATAACCCCTTCCACGTCCTCTTCTTCACTCTAGTCCAACAGTTGAGCATTCCCATGATGGGTTGCCCTAGATTAGCACCCCTTTGGAGTTTGGTACCCATCACAAGTTTGTTCCATAAGACTGGGAACCTTAGTAGTCTAAGATTACATTTTGAACATCATTCTCCACTCTTCTCAATTTCTAGCCACTCGTGGGATCCACCCATTTATTTTTATGGTTGTTGTTTCACTTTGCTACTTGTTGGTCACTTTCTTCTGTTGCTTTTCGTTAGTAGTCTCTAACACTCCACATGTATGTGAACCATTTCCATCTAAGAGGGAGCATGTGCTAGGGTGTCCATAATTTGTTTCTCATATGTTGCTTTGTTTTCTTTCGACATTGTGTTTTCATATGTGCTTGGGACCCAATTTGTTTGCAACTTGACACCTGCTTCCTCTCATGATTCTTTCATTCTTGAGTCCCCATGAATCTAGACAGTGATGCATGTCACCATCTAAACCGATTCACACATTTATGTCCATCCACCTCATCACCACGATTTGATTTTTTCCTACTTCACCTTCTATCAAAATTCCCTCGTCTATTGTCCCCACTCCAACATTGGTTGAGTCCTCCTTCCATGGTCCCATTCACATCCTGGTTGTTTCCCACGTCGGTGTTTGTCTTTGCTCTGCGTCAAGGGAATTCTTGTGGTCCCCTCTTGTTAAGTTTAAAGGAAAGCCCTTGGCAGAATCTCCCTAGTTCTCATCCTTGAGGCTTTTCAAGAAGGCAATCATTATGCCAATGTTTTCTCAATAATCTATCATGAAACTAGTTTTCTTGGGATAAATTTAAAAGATAATTTATTGTGGAAAAACTAATAAGTTCATTTTGGAGCAAATCGACGAATTCGTTCCAGATAACCCTGTGCTTAAGCTTGGTCTACTACTACCTTGGGCTTGGTGGTAGGACAAGAAATGCAAAAGGCCACAACCTTTATCAAATATGAGTTTGCTTTGGGATAGAAGTGGCTTTGTTTAAATTCCTTTTAAAAGGGTTGGCTTATCAAGCTTTAATATTTGAATCCAAACATAGGACATGGTTATTTTGGCTTCCCAATGTTTGTACACTAGATTTGGAACCTAAGAAAACATGTTTGTTTAGTGTTTTACTATGAAAGCTTCCAATGGATAAAAGGTTACCTTACATGGGTGTATGAACTAGCGTTGTCCATAGTGTAGGGGAGCAAAGAATTTGTTTTGGTTATGTCCTCTAGCCAAGTTTGTGTGGCCCTAGGCCAAGTTATTACCTCCATTTCTTGAAGCACTGCCATGTAAGGCAAGCAACTACCTTGGACCATTGAGTTTTAGTATCCCTGGAAAATTCAACATTAGATTAGTAAGAGGTAGAATGATGTTTTTAATTCAATGGACCCATCAAAAAGTATATTCTTATGAAAAATGCACTAAGCGTATCTATGAAGAGTACAATGCAAGGGTGGAAGTTAACGGTGGAGATGGACCATCTTGAGCAACATCTAGATTTTTAGGGTGGGACCCCCTTTACTATCAGTAGGGAGCCCCTTGGCCCCTATTGGCCCACTTCAATAGGGTCCCACGAGTGACAATAGGTCTCACCACTAGGATCACAAATAAGTGCCCAAGAGACGCAAGGCAATAGGAGTTGACCATTTCTAAAGGACCTAAGCCTCCCACCAATGGTTGGGAGCTTGTGTAGTGAATAGATTCAAATACCCTAGTGTTTGGTTAGGGCCCCATGCCAAAGGATCACAGCCATACTTCTTAATTTTTTTATGCTCGAGTCTTGAACCTTTGTTTATTGTGTTTATGACCCTTTAGGATATAAACTCTTAGATGTTGTATGGTTGAGTGTTTTGGCTTAAGTTAGCCCACATTTTTTTAGTTTTTTTTTTGTATTAATGCTCTACACAAAATGTTTATATTAATAGATAATGGATGCTTTAATGCAATAGCAAAAATCTTGTGTTGATTCATATACAAGCATGGGTCTATCCTCGTAAAAGAAAAGATATTATATATGACAAACTTTGTTGTGTTTGCAAGTGGTTTCATTCCTCTGTGTGGCAAGTTACTTCCTAATTAGGCTATCACAAGTCCATTTTGACAAAAGAAAAACACGGCATATTTTAACCATGCAGTTCCACCCTACCTTCTTCCATTAGGGTGCCTCTGATAACACCCAATTTTTTTCCTCATGCAAAAAATAATGTTAACTTCATAGTGCATTCACATCGAGTCTACATAGTATGGAACATTGAAAATGTGCCTTGAACATTAGATAAATTATATTTTCCTTAGTTAAATTGACTTGTGAATTTTCTTGTGTGACATCGCATAGTTGGGCAAAAATCTAAGAAAGCCTTGTGTTGTTGAAACAAAGAAATTTGATTACATGAAGCAGCTATCGTTCTATACAAAGAATTTTGATCAAGGAACTCATGCTCGAACACAAATATTTCGAGATTTTCTAGAAAGTTGACCATTTCTTCACCTCAAAAACACCCAAGAGGGGTCCTCATTCATTATAAAAATCATCCTCTACAATATTTTGAAGATATTAGGATGGAATCTCCATGCTATATTGTTGGGTTTTTTCTCTTTGCTTGCCCATCTTGCAACTACTCTTCTACATTGTCAACTTGCTTTCTTGAAGAGTTAAGAAGCCTTTGGAAGAGCTTATGGAATAAAGGGCCCTAGTGAGACAATAACCCCAAGGAGAGAAGGTTCAAAATCACCATATCATATGCAATGTAATTAATCATAATATTTTCTTCTTAATTAAAGAGGATCTTTTTTCTTTCCTCCCAACTTTCTTCTTTGAATTTTATGGTTTATTTGCATTTTCTTCATTTAATCTTGAAGTAGATTAAATGTTCTATTTGCTTTGAGCAAGTTAGATCTAGGGTATTCTTGGTTGTATTGTGTGCAATTTCACTCAGGGATCTTTGTCCTCCCCTTGCTCCTCCAATTGGGCCTCAAGGATTGAAAAACCTACAATGAGTGCTTTGCAATATGTTCCTCTTTCTCCTCCTAAACCCTGGATTGCTTTTGATTTTTTGCATGCTTGAAAGGGTGGAATATTACATCCTCATTTGCATGTTTTTTAGTGCACCAATCCACTATTATGGGAGAGTTATGCGCCCATTGTGTTAAATTCTAATTGCAAGTGAGGTAGGCCCCTCAAGGTAATTAAGACCATATCGTCCTCATCTACATTTCTAACCACCGCTAAATGAAATTGGTCCAGTTTCAGCAATTGGTTTGAAATTGAATCATCTTCAAGCATTGTTGAAAACAGCAAACTTTTAACATAACAATCCCTACCTTTGTTATAAGTGATATGATCTCCCTCAACCTCTTACACACTACACGTGCTCATATTCTGAAGGGTTTACATCTAGAGAGCCTTGAAGCCAACAAAATGAGGAGATTTTCGGAAAAATAGCCTTGCAAATCCACCATTGAAATCCATGCAAAGAGAAGTTGTAAGGGTGAAGAAAACCAATATTGAAATACACATAAATATCAATTCACATTCACAAAATTCTCAAAGGAAAAAACACAAACACGTGGGGAAAAAGATTTTTTATTTACAAAGTTGGGTAAATAAAATGCAATGCACTTAGAGCACAAGTATTGGTCTCTCCTTCCCAAGTAACAATCTCCTTATACACAATTTAGACACTATGTTTTCATTAATGGATGCTTGTAATTACTTATTGAGCTTATCGACTTGGGCCTTTGGAATTACATTGAACTCTTTTTTTAATTTTGAATCGACCTTTTCTACAATGTATCCCCATGCCTTTAATAAACTAGGTTCAGTGACCCTAGATCCTAATGAAAGATGTTAGAATTAATGATTAATTTAGGGGTTGGTTGAAGATTTATAGGAGGTTGTTGAGATATTCTCTCAACCTCTCCCTCCATGAGTGGAATTAGTTGGATCTGAATCCAACTATATATATGTGTACTGTGTTGTGTTTAATATAGCAATACAATATTATTTTGTGTGTATGAATCTGTTGCAATGGCAACTCTCTTAAATTCTGTCATGGTATCAGAGCCTAGCTGGGCTTAGCTCCTCACGGAGTGCCCAGGAATATGAGAGAAATGTGAGATCAATCTGCTGTAGGAATAGGTTAGTTGTACGAGAGTAAATTAACAGTGTGAGAGTAGATTAGTTGTTAGTGTTGTTTTGTGTGTCTGTGTGAATTGGTTTACTGGTTAAGAAATTTGTAAGAGTATCACTATCAGGACTAGAAGGAACCATCGCTCTGCTGCTGCATCCATGAATTAAAGGAGAAAATGCGATAACTGCCGCTGCAAGAAGATTGACCACTAGATCGTTGGAATTAAGGGATCGCTGCCATTGTTCTTTTCCATGCGTAACGCATAATAGAGCAATAGGGTGAGAGGCATTTCTACTGCACCGATTGTGCATTTGATCTGTGCCTT
>JASDQU010371006.1:21804-62368 GCA_032191745.1 Picea mariana
TTGATTCTTTTATATTAGCTTTCCTTTACAATAAAAATATGTTTTTGCATTTTCTTTAGTATCCAATTCAATATACATTTATGTAATAAGTTGCACTATTGTTTGCATTCTTTTTAGTACCCCATCCAATATCCATTCATGTAAGACATCTCTCTATGGATTATAGAGAAGATCCATAAAGGATGTAGTGTTAAGAAACAATAAGGTTGATTTGGACATTCATTAAATAAACAAATTTGTTGTGTGATGTTTACATTCTCTTGTACCCAATCCAATATACATTCCTGCAATAAGTTGCACTATTGTTTACATTTTCTTTAGTACCCCATTCAATATCCATTCATGTAAGACATATTTCTATGAATTATAGAGAAGATCCACAAAGGATGTAGTGTTAAGAAACAATAAGGTTGATTTTGACATTCATTAAATAAACAAATTTGTTGTGTGATGATTTTATTTTTTCATTTACTATAGTTTTTGAGATATAACATTGGAATATAAACATGGACCAAATGGAGATGAGTATCGATGTCATATCTTCTTTTTTTATTTACTTCCACTTGAGATCTTGTAGGATATGTGGGTATCTTACTTACTCATACATAGTATAATGCATGTATCACATGCATATCATCATTAATTCCCTTTAAAGTTTGAAAAATAGGTATAGATGTTCTTCTCCATTTATATTTTTCCATCTCCATGTTTTTGCTTCTAAGTGATAAGAATTTATTCTGAATTCACAAATTATATGTTTTTTATGCACGGTGAATTTTTGTTGGAGCTAATGGTGTTACATGTAAGCAATCATTGGGTTGATCTCACATTGATAGGATCTTGTTTTCTCACTAAAATCTTGCACAACTTCTATATTATCTTCTTTTGTCCCAAGTCTCAAATAGCTAATGGTTCATCATGTAAATCTTCTTCAAATCCTCATTTTCTAACATTTCATCCCATCATGGTATCAACTCTTATCTTGAATTGCAATATTTGTTTGGTGTGGTATTATGTTTCTATCCACTTGTCATATTTTGCATATATATGTCATAAATTGACATAAGTCTTCCCCAAATGGTAACATGTATGTTTCTACTAACATCATAGAATAAGGTGTTTGTAGTTTAACTCTTATTTCATCTAATAAGAATTATATTTTAACACTCACAGCTTTCTTCCAAGATTCTTGGAGAGGCTCAAACCCCAAATGGATAACCATACAAAACTATTATTTATATCAATGTTATGAAAAGTAGCTTCCTCAATATCCAACTCTATACATAAATGTACCTACATTTACTTGGCATAGAATAAAGGATCTATTAGCTTTTGGGTTTACTCTTATTGTGCTCTCACCATGCTCGAGGGTTCTTTATGAGATGTTGGGTGAAAGATGTGTTGATAACCCTTGATTTTATTGTGGTGGGCATAGACCCTCGAGATAACTTACTAATGGATTGCTAGATCTTGTATTAATGATTATATGGCATACTTTCTTGGAACGTTAGAAATTGATATGGAATGATGATTTTCATCAAGGGGTGCACACTTGGAGAGGTCGGTTGGTTGGTTTGGAGGATGACCTACCTTGGAGGAGGATCATTGGGCATCTTGGAGGGAATTGAGCCTTAAATGGATTGGGGACACTTGGTGGCATATCTGGAGGCTTTTACTTGATTTGAATATGCTTAAGTCAATGAGTGATTATGTAGGTGGGGTGGACCTAGAGGTATACATGGATTAAGAGGTAGCATTGGAGCATTTGAGGCCTTTGGAGGAGGAGCATTGTACCTTTCTTAATGATCCTTCATCTTCGACATTTTCTTGTTAGACATGAAAACCTTAGAGCTTGACCAGTGTCACCTTGACTCATAGCACTCAACATGTGGGCATATCTTCTTAAAGCTAAGTTACTTGTAGTGGACTAAGTCCACTTTGTGTTGTCGACCTCCCTCATATTCATATAAAGAAAGGGAGGATAAATTCATTTAACTCATTAGTATACTTACATACTTGTATTAAAGATGTGAGAGCTAGAGTAAACTTGTCTCTTTCATATGTACTCTTGTTAATTGTATTTGTCTCTCTTGTCTTGTGTGCTAGGGTTTTTGTGTTGTTGCAAGGAAATCTTTAAGGTTAGGGTTTTCCCTAAGAAAATAAGGGAAACTAGGGTTTGGAAGAAACCCTAGAGGACCAAAGGAACCACTTGTTTTTGTGGTTCTTATGAGAGAAGAATCCTAGGGTTTGTGGCATTTGGAAACCCTATTGCTACTTAGAATGCTTAATGTGGAGAAGGTAGAAGGTGATTACCGTATATTCTTTTGTACACTTGCATGATGCAACTGTGGCTCTAATATTTTATAGATATTGGAATATAGAAAGTTCTTTCATCCTATATTTAAATTCATACCATATTTGAAGGGTTCTCTAAAAATATTTATAGCCACATTTGAAGGTGGGTGTGATGAATTAAATGAGCATGGTGGGGTGTTATGTACATTTTGGGGAAAATTATCAAATAACATTTATTAGCTAGCATGAGAATAAAAACTTTTTATTTTATTTATTATTGTTTAATGCAAGTCATTTATATTTAGTTTTATTTTAATATTTTCCCAAAATATATAGATAAGGGAGGTTGATGGATAATAATGAGGGTGGTTGAGGAGACTTGGGGAAGTGTGTATGGAAACTTGATAAATAGGGAGAAGTAGAGAGGAGGGGGAGGATAGAGAGGTTTGAGCATGGTGAGAGATTGTGAAATTCTTGGAATATATAATTCGTGTGATAGTGTTCTCTGAGCATTTGTGCTTTGTTGTTCTTGGAGTCATGGGCACGGAGGGCCAAGAAACTGAAAGGTTTCTTGGAGCTAGGAAGCCAACTAAGCTCCTAGTTGGCAAGGAGGATTCTGTTGTTTCACTCTGGGAAAGCGGGAAAAAATGCTTGGAAGCACCTAAGACTACATTGCAATTGATAAGCTTCGACAAACTAAGGAAGAGGTATTTTTCAGTGGTATTTGTTGTTGATATTTTGTATATACTTTTGTTTTAAGTTGCAAATCTTAGAGTTAACCTATTATTTATTTCATCATGCTATTTAGATTTATCGTTGATCAAATGTAGAAGAATTTTGTAAATGAAATGAAATAATGTTAAAGAAAAGTTGTTATTGTGTATGTATAAAATGAAAGATTAATTGTTTAACATCCTGGATGGGTGTTACATTTAAACTGTGTAATTTCCTTCTTAACTAATTCAGAATTCATTTTATTAATGCTCTGATGCAGTTACTTGTTTTTCCCCTTTCCTCTTACACTCTGCAAATCTCAATTCACAACTCAGATTCATTGCTTCATTTAGCCTTTATCCTCTGGAGAGTTCTACCTTTTGATCATTGTTTTCATTCATTTTCAGAAATTTTGACTCCATAGCCCTATGTGTTCCTCCCCTTCATTGCCAACAACTTTTAAAAAAAAAACCCAAAACAAACCAAATCTAGCCACCGATTGCCATAGATATATCAAGTGACACGAGAGATCCCTCTCTGAGTTGAGCAAGCTAGTGCCTCAGCTCTAAAGTTGGTTGAAACAGTTACCTCTGTCGTTTTTCTATTCAACTGGACAAAATTTACAGAGTGCTAACAAATCGTATCTCCAAAGTAAAATAATTGTTTTATATATATATTTTTCATCGTTGTTATCTCGACACTTATGCCGCCATCCTCTCACCTTGCCATTCCTCCAGTTCTTGATGCTCTCTTCTTGGTAGATCAACAACCAGACAACAGATCCAACCACACCTGACATATCCATCAGATCCAAGTGGTTGAGCCATATTTCCTTCGCACACTCCGAGCCTAAACTTGGTGCTCCTTAACCACCCCTAGGGATTTAAACCCTAGCTATGTACTTCAACAACCACGTCTTTCTTTTTATCATCGTCGACCATAGCTTTGATACCACTTGTTGGGAAATAAAAATGCTAGAGAAATAAAAATAATAAGAATATAGCAACATGCACACATAAGTCACACGATATTTACCTTGGAAAACCCTTACGAGAAAAATCAACGAATAATAGATCTATTATTTCCCTTGATCAAACCCGACCAAGTCGACCAACCTCCTAGCCCTAACCAAGTGAGCCTTCACTGCTCAACTCTTGACACATTATAATGGAGTATCAAAAACCTTTTAAAGGATTTTATTACATGTAAATGTCACCAATACCATGTGCCCCAAACCACCACTGTTGATCTAACAACTTTGACTTTATCATTGAGTCAAGTTTATCCTAACACACTAACCCCATGGGAATCGAATCGGGGCCCTACACAATGTGCCAAATTACCAACAACACCCTAGAAACGATGGCCTCAAGGGTTGGATGGAATTCCATTAACTCTAACATGATTCCAGTAGTGGGTTAGGGAAAATAATTCTCTATTATGAGGTGTTAACATAATATTTTTTACAATCCATTCGACTAAATTTTTGCAAGTGCAATTGCAACCTCTTCTTTTGTATTACTACTGCAAGACTTGGTTGTTTCAATTCCATTCATAGCTTTATATAACCATATGTAGGCATTCACAACTTTTTGGTGATCATATGATGTTTTTTTAGATGACTCAAAAAATTCTAAAGCACACTCTCCTCAATCATTTCCAGTTTATCGTCATCAAACTTGAGCCATTATTCAGTGAGAGCAATATAATGCCCATAATTCGTCTTGCACCCCATATGAACCACCGTAATAAATAAAGAGTACAAATAATTGTCTACATCTTGATCTCCATAATTGTTAACAAGAAGTTTGAACTCCTTGGGAAACACCACATGATAGAACAACTTTTTGAATCCCTCCACTTCACCTTCATGTGTGTATTTGAAACATTTTAGCTGGAAAATGAGAAATTTAGGTGGAGACTTGGCATTTAACCTCTTCTTATCTCCTTGTAAATGACAACACTTGTCATACCGATTCTTCTTTTACCCTCTAAGTTTCTCCAGAACATTGAATGCATTCAGTCACTTAAAACAAAGAAGAATTTTCTTGTATCTCCACACTCAGATCCATAAATGACTCTTCTCTGAATGTTATGCCACTCTCGCAACATGAACATCAAGTTTCATCTGTAAAAGTACCCCCATATCCAATATTATTATTATTATTCTCTTCTCCTTGCATCCCAGATATATCTTGAATTTCTTCATCTTGTCAAGAAGGACTTGGTCTATTATTCCATCTTGTGATTTCTTCATTGATATTATCCAAAAGAAATATTAACAATTCATATGCATCCCAATGGGCTTCAATGCTATATATAATATCATTCTTTTTAATATCCATCTCTTCGTATGGTCTTAGAGAAGTATAAGACCATCTTGTGGATTCCATGTGATGAAATAGAACTCCCAAGCATGTAAGTAGATTATTATTCTCATGATCAGCTTGTCCATTTATGCAATATTGGAGTAATTTCTTTCTAAAATAAGCATAGAAAAAAAGGGCCCAAACAACATTGTTATAGTAGAAAATATTCCCTAAGTTATCTATACCTACGTAGTGTTGGTCATCTTCATTGTCTATTAAAAATATTTCTGACATCATGTTTGAAATCATATGATGGATACACCTCAAATCTTTCAATCTTGAATTCACAACATCCATGATCACTATTCCTACTATGGTGCATTGCTCAAACCCAATATCAAAGATGAGATGTACTGACCTTGGAACAAGTTTAGTTCGTGCCTCCCATAATAGGGGGAAAATAATTTCACACCAATGCTCACTAATTTTTTTTGCAACTACACCATATTGTAGCCCACATATGGCTTTCATTCATATGGCCCCAACACTAAATGGTAGAACACATAATTTTCTCGTGAAAAACATGCCTAAAATTGTCTTAGATAAAAGAAGGACAAGGGAAAGCTTCAAGGAAAACCAAAATATGGGCATAAACAACTAAGAGTAGGATGCACAAAGCACAATGAAGGCCACTTTGATCTCCACCTTTGTGTTAAGTACTTTGAATTCAAAATCTTGCAAGAAGATGGCAATGTGTAATTCTAATGCAAGACCCCAAATATGTTCTCATTTTGCGTTGCTAACTTTTAATGAATTGAATTTGGAACTCGCTGAGATAGAGATATCTCTACCTTATTCACCATGAAAAACACATAAACAAGGAACAAACCATTCTCAATGTATATAGAGAACACACCACTATAAAAACCCAACCGACACCTCCAAGTTCCTTTCAATTAAAACTAATAAATGACATCATTGTAGAAAGGAACCACCAAAAAAGCAACTAGATCTATTACCAACACACTTTTTAAGTGTATTGGAACAACTAGAAACAAAATAGAATTGGTAGACATTGCACACAAACTACTAAAGTTCAAGCTACATGAAAGGAGAATGCAAAATTTAGAAGGAAAAATAATAATTAAATCAAGGAGAATGAGAAAGTAATAATTGAAATAAAAGAAAAGGATCGTTACACATTATTTTGGTCACCTCAGTGATCAACTGACAACATGTGCTTAATTCAATGTCATGTTCCCTGAAAATATTAAAAAGAGACTTTCTCCCTGAGAAAATTGGTTTTCTTTTCCTCTTTCAAAAACTATAACAAGGAAGGTCGCCGCACCCTGTTGTATGCATGGGCTGCGACAATGCCTGATCATCGCACTATGCACTAAAACTGGACTGTGACATCGTCATAGGCTTCCTATACATAGGGTACGACAATGCTTAAGAAAAGGAAAAGTCAAAATTCACAAATGTTCTAGAAGATGAGGTGGCCTCCGATCAATTTGGATCTTACTCGCTTCTCTGATTTAGTGGGATCATCCTAATCCCCTCATCCATCTCTCTTTCACCCTATATAAAGAGGGATCTCTTATGGAAAAGGCCAAGGTTTGCAAGGGCTTTCATATGCATGAAGATTTCTACTACAAATTATATTTGAGAGCTTTGCTTTAGTTCTCTAAGTCAGATTGTGGATCTTCTTCATCAAAGACATTGGAGAAAAGGTGTGTGTGTTGGAGCAAAGAGCCATTGAAAGGAACCTTGAAACATCATGGAATGGATTGTATTCTCCACTTTCCATTTAATATAATGCAACAATACATTTCTTCCCTATAAAGGTGTATTAACTTTTATTGTATAACTCCTTGATCTTATACATAGAATTCATTAGAATATATATATATATATATATATATATCTTTGTTCTCTTTCTTTGTTGGTTTGTGCTTATTAAACAAGTTCACCATCCTGCAAACTCAAAGGAGCTACAAGGACGACACTAGTGAGGATCAAGCGTCGTTTAAAAGGTATGTCACTTGTACCTCTCTAAAATAGTTTATATACAATGAAGTCTAAGGTGAAGTTTGTATTATGTCTTGTTTTGTTCTAGCTTCATGTGGAAGTTAGGGAGATTAATTTATGTCCGCACTTACCGATTTTTCCGATAACAAGGACATACAACTAAAAAAAACAATAAGGAAAGAAAGGATCTCGAGGGGAAAAAAGACAAAGAGAGGCTATGGGAAAAAATTGCAAAATAATATACAAACTTGTTGGAATTAGCTTGAGAGAAGATTGCATTGAATGTCGAAATTGAATCACTGCAAAACATTGTATAAATATAGGATCAACTACATACAATACATGAATTAATATTATAGAAACTGCCCATGACTACAATGCACCATAGTTTCCTCCTTGCATTGTTACAGAAAGAGGAGGGAAACATGAAGCAACTAATGGAACATAATATGAAAATTTCCACAAAAATACACAACGTTTGATTGCATGAAATCCTTGGATGATCAACATATACAAGAAGAGAAGTAATGATCCACACTAAGTGAAGAATGGATAAACATAATAAGAAAGAGATGGTGCAGAGAGAAATTGTATGAGATCATGTTTATAGAATGACAATCTAGAATAGAGGATGCACTTGTAAGGAATTTGTTTTCAACATTTCACAAACTTGATCCTATAAATCAATATAAGAATATGCCATGTAATAGTGGAGAGTAATGATTGGAAAGGTCAAGTGACTCCAAATTTATCATCCACCGACAATAATCGCAACATATTATGGTGAGATCAAAATCAAACATATGAAACATTCCTTGATGTAATTAGAAAACCCTTAATGTCATCACAAACTTTACAATTAAGGTTTTGGTTTCAAATGAATTACAAAAGTATACATATGACACTCTAGTGAAAATCACATGATATGATGATTTTATGATGAATAATTGCTTACCCTATTAAACCTGGAGATGAACCTTGTAATTCCCTTGCAATAACTAGATACATATAATTGTATATAATTGTTTACATATATTGTGTCATATAAATTAGATCTTGACCAATGTAAATGTTTAGTATAGGATTCTTTTCATCATAGTCAAAGAAAATTATGCTTTCTACCAACAATTTACTATTACTAATGTGCCTATATGTAAAGAGCACCATGTTGATACGTGAGTTTGTGAACATTTCAATATCAAGAATAAGAATAAATGTAGTAAGGGTTCATTCCAAAGTATTTAGTCACTTGTCCTTAAGGTCTTCTCTTTATACAATTATACTTTGTATTTCTCAAAATTATATTCTCTATAATTACCTAATACTTATTAACTCTCGCCTATAAATATTTTCTTCTCCATATCTAACACTTTTAAGTTCTTCCCCCCCTACCATGAAAGAAGTTTAACAATGAGAGACGCGTTTTCATTATTCCTCATCTAAATTTTTATTTTTATTTTTTTTTTAGAAGAGTTTCTTCACAGGGAAAAATCCTTCTTAGTGAGTAAGTTATTGCTAGACTTATTAATTCATTTCAAGGTGTGAGCTCCCATTTATACACCTCACCCCTCTACGACACTCCAATGGAATTTCTACTACCAAATAAATTTAATGGTGAAAGTGATGGCATTTTCCCAAGGAATGCCCCTTTTTCTCAAAGTGTTCTTTCATTCATTTTTCTTAGTCAACTAGCATTATCTAAGGTACTTGTCACTTATTATACTAAAGTTACCACTCCTTCACAAGATATAGATGAACTCCATTACTTTAGTATGATTAAGTCAACTCAACAATTAAACATGTTTTGACCTAACATCACATTGGTCGATAGAAACTGGTCGATATAACCCATCACACATTATGATATAAATAAACATATTGTCACAATATTTCACTTATCGTTCTAAACTTAAGTTTTAGGTTCACAACATAGGCCCACTTACAGTATCCCTTGAATGTTTGTAGGAACATGGAACTAGCATAAGCACCCGCTAGAACGCTACATTATCAATGTCATCATACTAACCTGAATAATAATTGAATATAATACACAATCTTGCAATGAAAAACTCAATGCTACACCCTCTCTATGATCAAGACTCTTTTCCACTCACACTTAACTACATAGACGTCTCATGTGCATAAGTTGTACTCCTAAGCTAGCTAAACTTCCATATATTGCACCCCATATCATTTTCTTCAAAATTTTGGTAGTGTTCCCTAAAATTGACCCATAGTCATCTAACCTCCTCTCTTGGAAGAACAAATGGAGATGTATAAAACCACATATCTTCTCATCTACTACATATAACGCATAATAGTTATGTGGGGGAACCATCATTGGTCTCCACTTATAACAAAAGAACACCAAGATACCATACAACTGGTTGACCTCCTCACGAAATCAACCCTTTCATAACTCACAAGTAATCAATATACCTCTTACAATATCCAAAACAAATAAATAAATACATTTTTGTTTACTACTCTCCTTAAGTAAAATCACTTTTATCAAATTAAAAATACTTAAATAATAAGAGATCTCATTATTGTGACCTAGCCTTTTATTTACATTAAATTGCTTAAGCCAAGAGCATCATAAGATGAATTCTGGGCCTTTAACTCTCCAATTTAAATAGAAGAAAATGCAAATGGAATTAAAGAACACAGGGAATACAAAGAATGAAGGAGGACAAAACTCATATCATAGCCATTAGAATTTTTTCATGAACAATTCATAATGCTTATGCATATGTATTTCAGTCCCAAAAAAATTACAATAGAGTTCAGAACCACCAGAATTGTGCCCTTGCACTTCTGCCCGCCCAATAATACACTCAGAACCTCTAACCCTTATACAATTCGAGTTCCTTCAGTGTGCAACCAGTTACAATAATTGAAATGAAATGTTTCAGCTTCTACAATGATTACAAATGACTGTTTTTAGAAAAAAATGTTTCATGCTCCCTGTAGATTCCTCTGACGCTCCAGCTCCTTCCTCTGCCACGTTCTCTTTGAAATGCCACTCATAATATTTCAAATATAATTGTTTTTATCCATATTCTCATTAAACTTTGGGAATAATATATTTGAAATAAAAATAATTCTCAAATATTTTCTATCATGTAGAATTAAATTTCCATAATTTAATTCATTTCACTATAAAAAAAACATGGGAATAATATATTTGAAATAAAAATAATTCCCAAATATTTTCTTTCCATAATTTAATTCATTTCACTATTAAAAAACATTTATTGTTACTATTTATTGTGTGTTTTTTCCAATTTACTGTCTTTGATAAAATACATTTTGACTTTTCCACACTATAAATTGAGATTCGTGCTCATGATTTCACGTGATTTCATAAATTAAATATTGGATTAAATATTAATATAAATATAAAAATATTTGTATTAATAATAATAAACCTTTTTTTTCTATTTTCGAAGGACTTTGGGCATATGAGGCTTAACACATGACTTTGTGGATAGGATAAGGGTGCTTAATAAAAGGAATATTTTTTATTTTCAACGGGAATACAAAAATAAGGGTAAAAATGTATGAAGAGATGGAACTAAGGGATTTAGATAAGAATTAAGGCTAAGTATAGGCTTGGGATATTTGTCAAATTTTTTACTTATGGAGGACATGACTATTTTGGATGATCAGTTGAGTGAAGGATTTAGGTGATGGGAGCTTGATGGAGCTGGTGAAAAAATTTGAAAGTCTGAGTGGAAAAATAGCACAAAGACAAGACGCTTTGGGAAAAATTTATACAAATTAGCAGGTGATAACACGACTGCAAGACGTGGTAAGGCATGCGTACCCTAGGTTTGAAGTTTCACTGGTAAAGTCTAGACATAGACCTAGGTGATAGGGGGGAGCATGTGGGATTCCCGCCCTAACTTTGAGGGAGGTTTGACCAGATTTAGTCATGGGAAACCCCAAGTCAAGTTTAAAGGGGGGAATGTTAGGATAAACTTGACTTGGTGAAAAAGTCAAAGTTGTTAGGGTCAACAGTGGTGGTTTGGGGCACATGGTATTGGTGACCCGTGGTATTGACCATGTGGATTATATGTAATGAAATCCTTTAAAAGGTTGGTGATACTCCATTGTAATTTGTCAAGAGTTGAGAAGTGAAGGATCACTTGGCTAAGGCCATGAGGTTGGTCAACTTGGTCGGGTTTGGAGGGAAATAATAGATCTATTATTCATTGGTTTTCCACGTAAGGGTTTTCTAGGATAAATCTCATGTGATTTATGTGTGCCTGTTGCTATATTCTTATTATTTTTCTTTCTCTCGCATTTTTTATTTCTTGACATCAAAGTGCATCGAGTCTACACCAACTGCTTTACAAGAGGTGCCACCTCGGAATACAAGGAAGTGCCCAAATGTTTCCTGGGGAGTTATTTCCAAGGAAAAAAAACAATGCCAACCAAGGTCAAACACAACCACAAGAAGGACGTAAAACCAAGCACTCTTATATTATTTTTGGAAAGGATCATTACACCCACTTGTGCCCCAATCTTCAAGAATGCAATGTTTACAAGCCCAACTACCTAACATGACCAACCCCAAATTCCAAAAGTGTTCCAAAAACATTCTCTTTGGTAGAAATATGTTGTTAAGAAGGGCGAGGCACCACTAGCTTCTACCTCTTCAATTTCCCTATAAGGGGGTGGTCTATCCTACCAAAGCATCCTTATGAATGCCAATACGATGAATCTCTAAATGCACAATCACACTTATGAGACACCCAACCAAGAGTTTCCAAACAAGAAGAACACAAGAGAACGCACTTCCACCCCCTAGGAATCCTCCACAAATCAACGAATGACATGTTGCTTGGGACTACAACATTTTTGTATATTTGGCAAACATATGTATGGATCTTCACTTCAATAAGTTATTCCCCCATGAAGGAAGAGTTGTCACCTATGACTAGCTTAGATGCAGTGACTCCCAACCAAACCCAAATCCATACAATGTTTTCCCTTAGTAGGTGGCATTCGATCAATCCCTACCCTGATAAGTGTTGGCCCTAGTCTCCTTATGAACCCATCTTTTCTTGGGGCATGCCATTTACCTCCCCTACCCAACATACCCAAGTTTCATATGTGGCTTTGTCCCTTGTTATCCTAGCTAGTGTTCTAAAACTCCATCAACTCGAACTCGAACTCGGCCGATTTGACCGATTTTATGCCTTCGGGCACTAACTTTGTCTTCAAACCAACTACAAACTTGGTTGTGCCCATAATGACTCAATCTCCTACAAGCCCAATGCTTTTTGGTAAAAAAAGTGATTTTTAACAAAATTAAAACCTAAACTATACTTCCCCATCCACCACCCCTCAAACCCTAAAACAAAATTATATAGAGACCCTCCCCCCTCTAGTTTCCTCACACCTCTCTCATTGAGCATTTCTGAGCATTTGGAGTTTGAGAGCAACATTGAAGAGTTGTGAGTTAGAGTGATCTTGGAGCTTGTTTGGAAATTTTCATGGCCTATTTGTGGTGGGTGTGGCATCTAAATTAGGAGGCTATAACGCATCTACACGCTTTGAGGATTTGTTGATGAGTCTGAGCCAGAGGATTTCCCTGTAGCTCATGTCAAGGGTACCATTTCTTGCAGTGGTGTTGAGTTTGATGATTGATCATGTTGATCAATGATATCTAGGCTAGTAGCTTGTAGCATGTTGTTTTTTGGATTCTAGAGGTCGTTTAGAGCCTTGTTGATTATGTATTTTGTTTTGGATATGTATTGCACTTGGTGCCATTTTTCTATATTCAAGGATTGCATGGTATATGCATGAGCATACTTTGCATATTTTTTCTCTAATGGTTTGGAAACTTTAAATGATATTTTTCTCATTACAATTTTAATATTTTATATATTTTTAGTAAACTAGTTCATATACTATAAAGCAGTCCAATTCTGATCCAAGTCTAGTCGAACCCTCAACCAATTATGGGTCTGAATCCAAGTTTTAAAACACCACTCCCATTGAGAAAAACCCTTTGGAAAAAAAAACACCTTATTTATCCTTATGCCAGAAGGCTTGTCAAGTTTCTTCTCACACAAAGACCTAGGATATAACTTTCCCCCTCTTTGCTCAATTGCATCACCTGATCAGTGTGCTTCTTTGGAAATGGTCTTCTCCACTAATGAAGATTTCCTAAAGGCTATGACCATGCCAAATGTCCCTTAGGATGACCTCCATCATAAGTATCAATTCCTCCCTTTGGATAACCTTCCTAGATTGGACCATCATACAATTGAGTCCAATGTGTCCCCCCTCACAATGTTGATTTTACTAGCACCACCTACATTTGAAAAGGGTAACTAGGCCCCCATTTTCAAGAATCTAATCATCAATATTTTTTCCCAAGTCAAAGGTTGTTGAGAATATCAACATTGATTGCACTCCCATAAAGATAACAACACAAAAAAATTTGAATAATCTAACAAGCTTTTCTAATGGTTCTTTCTTGGGTGTGGAGCTTTTCACTTGACAACATTTTAATTATGGATCATTATCTTGGCTTCATTAGACTCGTCCAAGTACATTCTTGAATTGGCCTGTAGGTTTAGATTTTCCTCTACAACATTGCATTTAAACCTTTTACCACCCAAAGTCACCTCAGGGTCCACCCCATTGCATGTTGGTGATATAACCCCTTCCACGTCCTCTTCTTCACTCTAGTCCAACAGTTGAGCATTCCCATGATGGGTTGCCCTAGATTAGCACCCCTTTGGAGTTTGGTACCCATCACAAGTTTGTTCCATAAGACTGGGAACCTTAGTAGTCTAAGATTACATTTTGAACATCATTCTCCACTCTTCTCAATTTCTAGCCACTCGTGGGATCCACCCATTTATTTTTATGGTTGTTGTTTCACTTTGCTACTTGTTGGTCACTTTCTTCTATTGCTTGTCGTTAGTAGTCTCTAACACTCCACATGCATGTGAACCATTTCCATCTAAGAGGGAGCATGTGCTAGGGTGTCCATTATTTGTTTCTCATATGTTGCTTTGTTTTCTTTTGACATTGTGTTTCCATATGTGCTTGGGACCCAATTTGTTTGCAACTTGACACCTACTTCCTCTCATGATTCTTTCATTCTTGAGTCCCCATGAATCTAGACAATGGTGCATGTCACCATCTAAAAAGAGTCACACATTTATGTCCATCCACCTCATCACCACGATTTGTTTTTTTCCTACTTCACCTTCTATCAAAATTCCCTCATCTATTGTCCCCACTCCAACATTGGTTGAGTCCTCCTTTCATGGTCCCATTCACATCCTGGTTGTTTCCCACGTCGGTGTTTGTCTTTGCTCTGCGTCAATGGAATTCTTGTGGTCCTCTCTTGTTAAGTTTAAAGGAAAGCCCTTGGCAGAATCTCCCTGGTTTTCATCCTTAAGGCTTTTCAAGAAGGCAATCGTTGTGCTAATATTTTCTCAATAATCTATCATGAAACTAGTTTTCTTGGGCTAAATTTAAAAGATAATATATCGTGGCAAAACTAATAAGTTCATTTTGGAGCAAATCCAAGGATTCGTTCCAGATAACCTCGTGATTAAGCTTGGCCTCCTACTACCTTGGGCTTGGTGGAAAGACAAGAAATGCAAAAGGCCACAACCTTTATCAAATATGAGTTTGCTTTGGGATAGAAGTGGCTTTGTTTAAATTCCTTTAAAAGGGTTGGCTTATCAAGCTTTAATGTTTGAATCCAAACATAAGACATGGTTATTTTGGCTTCCCAATGTTTGTACACTAGATTTGGAACCTAAGAAAACATGTTTATTTAGTGTTTTACTATGAAAGCTTCCAATGGATCAAAGGTTACCTTACATGGGTGTGTGAACTAGCGTTGTCCATAGTGTAGGGGAGCAAAGAATTTGTTTTGGTTATGTCCTCTAGCCAAGTTTGTGTGGCCCTAGGTCAAGTTATTATGTCAATACCTCCCCACCTCCATTTCTTAAAGCACTGCCATGTAAGGCAAGCAACTACCTTGGACCATTGAGTTTTAATATCCCTGGAAAATTCAACATTAGATTAGTAAGAAGTAGAATGATGTTTTTAATTCAATGGACCCATCAAAAAGTATGTTCTTATGAAAAATGCACTAAGCGTATCTATGAAGAGTACGATGCAAGGGTGGAAGTTAATGATGGAGATGGACCATCTTGAGCAACATCTAGATTTTTAGGGTGGGACCCCCTTTACTATCAGTAGGGAGCCCCTTGGCCCCTATTGGCCCACTTCAATAGGGTCCCACAAGAGTGACAATAGGTCTCACCACTAGCATCACAAATAAGTGCACAAGAGATGCAAGGCAATAGGAGTTGGCCATTTCTAAAGGACCTAAGCCTCCCACCAATGGTTGGGAGCTTGTGCAGTGGATAGATTCAAATACCCTAGTGTTTGGTTAGGGCCCCATGCCAAAGGATCACAGCCATACTTCCTAGGTTTTTTATGCTTGAGTCTTGAACCTTTGTTTATTGTGTTTATGACCCTTTGGGATATAGACTCTTAGATGTTGTATGGTTGAGTGTTTTGGCTTAAGTTAGACCACTTTTTTTTTTGGTTGTGTATTAATGCTCTACACAAAATGTTTATATTAATAGATAATGGATGCTTTAATTCAATAGCAAAACTCTTGTTTTGATTCATATACAAGCATGGGTCTATCCTCATAAAAGAAAAGATATTATATATGACAAACTTTGTTGTGTTTGCAAGTGGTTTCATTCCTCTGTGTGGCAAGTTACTTCCTAATTAAGCTCTCACAAGTCCATTTTGACAAAAGAAAAACACAGCATATTTTAACCATGCAGTGCCATCCTACCTTCTTCCATTAGGGTGCCTCTGATAACACCCAATTATTTTCCTCATGCAAAAAATAATGTCAACTTCATAGTGCATTCACATCGAGTCTACATAGTATGGAACATTGAAAATGTGCCTTGAACATTAGATAAATTACATTTTCCTTAGTTAAATTGACTCGTGAATTTTCTTGCGCATCATCGCATAGTTGGGCAAAAATTTAAGAAAGCCTTGTGTTGTTGAAACAAAGAAATTTGATTACATGAAGAACCTATCGTTCTATACAAAGAATTTTGATCAATAAACTCATGCTCGAACACATATATTTCAAGATTTTCTAGAAAGTTGACCATTTCTTCACCTCAAAAACACCCAAGAGGGGTCCTCATTCATTATAAAAAATCATCCTCTACAATATTTTGAAGATATTAGGATGGAATCTCCATGCTATATTGTTGGGATTTTTCTCTTTGCTTGCCCATCTTGCAACTACTCTTCTACATTGTCAACTTGCTTTCTTGAAGAGTTAAGAAGCCTTTGGAAGAGCTTATGGAATAAAGAGCCCTAGTAAGACAATAACCCCAAGGAGAGAAGGTTCAAAATCACCATATCATATGCAATGTAATTAATCATTATTTTCTTCTTTATTAAAGAGGATCTTTTTTCTTTCCTCCCAACTTCCTTCTTTGAATTTTATGGTTTACTTGTGTTTTCTTCATTTAATCTTGAAGTAGATTAAATGTTCTATTTGCTTTGAGCAAGTTAGATCTAGGGTATTCTTGGTTGTATTGTGTGCAATTTCACTCAGGGATCTTTGTCCTCCCCTTGCTCCTCCAATTGGGCCTCAAGGATTGAAGAACCTACAATGAGTGCCTTGCAATATGTTCCTCTTTTTCCTCCTAAACCCTGGATTGTTTTTGATTTTTTGCATGCTTGAAAGGGTGGAATATTACATCCTCATTTGCATGTTCTTTAGTGAACCAATCCACTATTATGGGAGAGTTATGCGCCCATTGTGTTAAATTCTACTTGCAAGTGAGGTAGGCCCCTCAAGGTAATTAATACCATATCGTCCTCATCTACATTTCTAACCACCGCTAAATGAAATTGGTCCAGTTTCAGCAATTGGTTTGAAATTGAATCATCTTCAAGCATTGTTGAAAACAGCAAACTTTTAAAGTAACAATCCCTACCTTTGTTATAAGTGATATGATCTCCCTCAACCTCTTACACACTACACGTGCTCATATTCTGAAGGGTTTACATCTAGAGAGCCTTGAAGCCAACAAAATGAGGAGATTTTGGGAAAAATAGCCTTGCAAATCCACCATTGAAATCCATGCAAAGAGAAGTAGTAAGGGTGAAGAAAACCAATATTGAAATACACATAAATATCAATTCACATTCACAAAATTCTCAAAGAAAAAAACACAAACACGTGGGGAAAAAGATTTTTTATTTACAAAGTTGGATAAATAAAATGCAATGCACTGAGAGCACAAGTATTGATCTCTCCTTCCCAAGTAACAATCTCCTTATACACAATTTAGACACTCTGTTTTCATTAATGGATGCTTGTAATAACTTCTTGAGCTTATCGACTTGGGACTTTGGAATTACATTGAACTCTTTTTTTAATTTTGAATCGACCTTTTCTACAATGTATCCCCATGCCTTTAATAAACTAGGTTCAGTGACCCTAGATCCTAATGAAAGACCTTCCCTAAGCTCTACATCATTCTTCCCACCTTATGTAAATGATGGACCCCGCCAATTGACCCAGGCAAAGGAAAAAGACCCTATGGAAATATTACAATGGCCCCATAATATTTGTAGTAGGAGCATGTTTACTATTTGCCTATTGCTATGCTGGTTGTATGCCATAATATTAGATTTCTACCTTCAGAAGTTTTTCTTCTAAATCTAGAAGAGTTGATTCTGCAGAGGAAATTATTCATTTTTAAATATATAATGATTCTTGTTGCAATGATGAATAGTATTTTTCTCTGTTATGTTTTATTTCAATTTGCAAAAATCTTACTAAATATAATTTCCATTTCACTAATTGCACGTTCAGTTGATTAAAACAATGTGAAAATTCAGTTGAGAAGCATAGGCAATTTCATCATAAAAGTAATAAAACGTTCAAAGAAAGATGTATAGTGACTATCATTACTATAATAATAATTAATAATATGAAAAAAAATATTGGTGTAAACCATGGGGCACAATTAGAGAGGGAGAAAGAGAGTCCAGCAATACACAATCCATGAGGACCGACCTTAATCGCCCCTATAATTGATGGTTTGTAAAGTTCACCTAAAACTTGATTCCTCTATCTATTTCATGCCACTGGTAGTGCCAGATGGTAGCTATTTCAATTGTATGGTGGCTCAATAGTGTTGTAATGTTTAACGTGTAGGATCTACAAATCGTTTTTGTTGATGGAATGAAAATCTGTATTTGCTGAAATATATCTCTAACATTGAGCTCGTTAAAGTTACAACAGGAATAAAGAACGAAGGAACAAAAACTTGATAGAAAAATTTATGACAAACGACTTGTGAATTGAAGTTCCTTGAACCACCAAAAGAACTTCACATAGCTTTTGCGCYGTCATTTCTTATTAGATACAACCAAGGCTAACTGGGATTAAAGGAGAAAATAACYATCACAGCTGCCCTAGAGGCCAAAAAATCTCGCCTTACAACTTGTATAAGAACTTTAAAGAATCATGGTTGTAYAAAAGAATGYCCACGAATATTTCCAYGTAAGGACACATAGAAGTTAAAAATGAAGGTGGMAACAATGTGCCATTATAGCACCTTCAATGAAAAATATGTAATGATCCTGCAATAACAGAAACATATGAAGCAAGTTAATATCTGACAATTATGTTAGTTCTTCAATGACAACCACCTTAGCAAACACTAAAAAAGATATTTCTATTAAACGTATAATTGTAAACATGTTGCCGGGGAAGTTTTACCAACAGATCTGCAATAAAAACTGAAAAATACTTGAAAAGCTGATAATGAAAATGGATCCAAGATTCTATTCTCTGTTTCTGATTTTTTAATTCAGTCTTGAATTTATTTCCTCTTGGAACAAAGCACCATTGATTACATAGGACCCACTTCGTAGTATGAGCTGTAAAATGTTGAGGATGTTGCAAAAACTGCCATTAACAATCTGAATTCAAGATATGGCAACATATGGCATGTTTCCTGTGCTCTTATGTCACTGTCATGCCATATGTTGCAAAAACTGCCATTAACAATCTGTAGTCAATCATTTGTTTCCTTGAATGTTAACCCCAAAATTTTCACGCAAGTCACAGAATTCAGAGGGTTCACTCCCAACAACCACCTCATTGCATACATGAGGAGTCCACCCCAACTAGAATCTATTTCTCTCATTGAGGCTGCAAGATCTTGATCCTATTATGCACACCCAAAAAAAGAAAAGTGGAAAGCAAGGGAACCCTAAGGCATTGTTCGTGCACTGCCACGCTACTCTGCAAGCCCCACCAGAGATTCAAATCGCTACATCAAATTATGTAGAAGTGAACTAATTTCTCTATAAACCTTTCCACAACATTCCAAATGACATTGGCTCCTGCAATGAAGAAATACTTGCAAACTGGGAACAATTGAAATACTCATTAAATGCCTGGCATCTTGACCAAGCACCTCAACAGCCTCAAACCCTTGATGACAAAGATCTATTTGTAGATGAAATACATACCCAACAACCCATGGAATTTGACAAATGGAAAATCCTATCTCAACTGCACCCTAGCAACAACATCCAACTAAGTGACCTTGACATACTTGGTCATCATGACATTCACAACCACCATAATTGAAATGCAACATCTATCCCCTCTCGATTGACAGGAAAAAGCCATACAATTCATAGACTACAATGGTTCATAGAACCCATTTCCACCACCATGACATTCGACTCCCCACTCTACAGCCAACCCAATACAAATCTCTCAACATTATACTACAACACTCTGCCAAACACACACACCGCCCCTCCACTACAAATGATCATCCAAGGCACTGCTGGGAATGGAAAGTTATACTTAATTGGTTGCATTAAATAAGCATTCCAACACACTCTGAACCATCCGTTATTACTACCTGATCCAACCAACATCGCGGCCTTCAATATCCATGCTTCAACCACACGTGGAACCCTTCGAATTCCAATAAATCAATTCAAGGCTTTTGAAGAACAATTGTTATCAAGTTTCCAAGGAGAAGTAAAGCATATTCACTACATTCTCATTGATGAGAAGAGCTTCATTGGCCCAAAGGATTTTAGCTACATCGATGAGCACCTTCACAAGGCATCCCATCTACATAGAGACATCCCATTTGGAAAATGCTCAATGATACTCATTGGAAACCTAGCTCGATTGCCGCCTGTGAAAACCAGCCCATTATATGTAGTGACATTGCATGGAACGATGCTTTAACACAACTATCACCTTGGAAACTATCTTTTGTCATTAAGGGTGTAGCCCAACCTAGGTAGCTTTTAATAAACTTCAAAAAAAATTAGAAAAAACCTACAATGGCGCCTTCTCGTGTCTAGAACAAATTCTTTTCTATCTCAAGATGAGCGACAAACATTCCAGAATTCAACGCATTTATTTGCAATCAACAACTTAGTCACACTTCATAATAAACAAATGTTAAACACACCAATTGCATGAAGTAATGCAGAAGATGTTAAAGCGCAATGTCCAACAACCATAGAAGATGACCAGCTGCAGGAAATAGTATGGTATGCACCAGGCAATGGGTGATGTTAACAGCAAACTTATAGGTCACAGCAAGCCTTGTTAAATGATCTCTTGGTAAAGTTAATTCGGTCTTCTACAAAATAAACTCCAAGCCACCACAGATGCCAACATTTGTTGTTGTCAAATTCAGCAGCTACATTTGGCCCTCCATGGCATCCCCACAATCCAACTTATGTTCCAATTTCCCCTGTAACAAGGGGGGGTAGTACACAAACTCCACTTAAAATGGCATGGGTGTTCACAATACATAAAGCATACGGAATGACTTTACCAAAGGAAACAATACACATTGGTAATGTTGAACAACAAAGTTTGACCTTCGCAGCAATATCAAGAGTTTGATACTTAATGGACTGGCACATCCACCCAGCATTTAGCTTTCAGCAATATGCAAGAATGAAAGAAAATTCCCTTCTCAAATTAAGAAAACATGAGAAAGCCTTAGTCCAAGAAAAGACTTCAATAGAATCTCTCATTTGACAAGTTCAACATATGCAGGTATATTTTTATGTCCATTTGGTCGTACTAAATACAACATTGTGTATAATACATTAGGCTTCATATTCTTAATTGATTTCTCAGCATGGCACAATGCTCCATTAAAAGTACATGTCACTATATTTAAGTACAAGAAACAATTCATGCATTGAACAACAGCATTGCTTTGCGCCACCGGGAGCAACTGCTAGTTCATATCATTACATCTATATCTCCAAAGAATCTTGAATCCCAATATATAGGTTGGTTACAGAGGAAGTCAAACAAGGGTGAAGTCAACTGAGATTGTATATCTATGCCAATTCTTCGAGAATCGATCTAATGGGTCTACATGCCTTGGGAGAAGTTTGTCGAAAAGTAGGACTTAAACGTAATTTTATGAATTATTGTTGCTATAGTGTTGGCTCAATTTACATTGTAAATAAGAGTCTCTCCATGTGCTTGCAATGGCTTAAGTAATATATGTATAGTCAAGTTATGGTTCAATTATGTCAAGAGTTATATGTAGAAGTTATGGGAAAGATGTCCTTTGGAAGATTGTAAATCTATATGTTGAATGGCTTAGAGGTACGGAAAAAGGTTCCGCAAAGGATAAATGATAAGAGCCTCCTTGGACTTAGGAAGATATGTATGCATGTTAATACGCTGCAACTATGATGAAGTTAATGGCTTATGATATTTGTTGTTAAAACGTATTACTCTTAATATACACTTGACTTGTTTAACCATGTTGTTTGTTCTAGTTTTCCTTCTTCATGGTCCCATCATATCATCCACCCCATTTTCAAATCGAGAGGACATCAAACGCTAATGCTTACAAAACCATCATAACCAGCCACACTTTTGCCAAGCTCTATGCCATAGAACACCTTGAGAAGAAGAACCTTATAACTAGAGGACATGCAAGTTTCCCACGAGAGTTCTAAACTACCAACCATATATTCACCCTCTGAGTTATCATTGCAAAGGCTCGACATCGCTCTTCAAAAGTTTTATGTTGCTTTGTTGACTTTTGAAAGGCCTTCTTTCGACTCCATCCCAAGAGAACAATTATTCCAAAGGTTACAAGACATTGACATCTTTGAGACTCTTTTGGCTGCTATCATAAGACTCTATTAGTCTATCATTAGATGGCTTTTTACTGCTCACAGTGTCTCTCCTTTCAGTCAAAGCGCCATAGGTATCAAGCAAGGTTGCCCTCTCTCCGAACACTTTTTGGGATTTACATAGACAAGTTGGACTCTTTTCTCAAGGAGCACATACAAGAGGGGGACAATTGTTTCCTACATCACATCTTGATCTTCTTACTCTTATTTGTTGACGATGTGATCCTCTTAGCCTCCTTTGCTAAGAGGCTTCAAAGGTAAATCGATGTCTTGTCTTGTTTTTGTGATCTTAGATACTTAGTGGGATTAACCTTATAAAACTAGGTTCGTGAATTTTAATGTGTCCAAGAGCTCTTTATCTTACTGCTGCTTCTACTTGAACGGGAGTGAGATTGAGATCATTGTGGCCTACACATATTTGTTGGTACAATGTCTAATCCCTCGGTTTAGTTCAATGCATGCATTTCAACCTCAACTCAACAAGGTATACAATTCACTCTCCTTGCTCGAGCCACAGTACGTTCAACTATACTACCAAGACATCTCTTCCAAGATGCGCCTCTTGGACATGATCATCAAACCTACTATTTCTTTATGGTTCCAAGATCTCATGAGTCATAACCTAGCTTGTTGACGTCCAACTACACTAGGATTGAAAAAGTCCAAACTCTCTTGTTACAACATATGATCGATTGCAAATAAACAACTTCTTAGACCATGATCCAGCCAGAGTTTGGGGCCATTCACCTATGTCTTGAGATCATCTTATGATTGGTCTTCTTCCTCCACAAGATTCACACTTTGGGTGACTCAACTTTAGGGAGAGAGATATACCCATATTTGGCCCTCTATGCTTGTTGGAGGATATTGTGGTCATTGTTGTTCATCTGCTACCTCCCAAGCAGGAGTTGAACAAAGTGATCAAGGAAGATATTTACAAATAGCACATTCAGGTAACTTGGATTTCCCCCAACCAAGGTGTTGGCACTAAGATGTCTTCCTACCTAGAGCATATCATGTAGTTGGGGGATGGTCTTATTAATTTTCCTTGAGCATACCCAAAGACATTTGACACGTGGCCTTTAGATTCCTCTTGGTCAACTCTAGGTTTGTTCTCACCAACACTAAACGATGTTGAGAATTATAGCTCGGACAAAAACTTCCGCACAGGTTTCGTGTGAACGTGCGAGAAGTATTTCAAGATATTTTCAAAAAGCAATTTTCGAAAAGTAATCTATTTTCGAAAAGTAAATTCTATTTTGTAATTCTCTTTAGTTAAAAAGTGAAAGTCTTATTTTTAGTAATTGAGTCTAAAAAGTGTATTTCATGCATGACTTAGACTAGGAGTAATCTCACAAATAGATTAGGGTTTTGGTCTCGGGTAAAACTAGAAAGACGGGTCAAGATAGAGAGTTCAAACACACAAGAACACTTGAGAAATTGAGTAGGTTCAAAAGCAGAGAGAGGGAGAGAGAGCAAACAACCAAAAAAGAGGCATTTTCAGGTAGCAAGTAGTCTCGTTGTAATATCCCCAAATCCGCAGATTTGGATATTAACTCTCTACTGACCCTGTCTGTCGCAGATCTGATACTCTTTGGGTGGTTGAATGGGTTATTTAGGTTTTTGACTGCATTTGATAACTTGAATTTAACATGTGTGGTGATTTTGCATGTGGTTTCAAGTGGAACAACTTGTTTAAGATATAATGAATAGTCAAGCAATTACAATAATGACATGCATGTACAAAACTTCACACACAGACTGCATGCATGTAAAAATAACCAAACTAATCTTTAGTTAGACCTTCAAATGACTAGATCTATACTGGAATACTAGTAAAAGCATGGAACAATACATATAACTAACATGCGTCGCTAGATCATTGGCATGCAAGGCCGATCTGTGACATGCGTGGGTTTACTGCTGCATGCAGCGCTGGATCTATTGTCGAAAGATGAATCTGATGCATGCAGGAGCAAGACTCGTTTGAATCTGATGAGATTTGCCCCAATGAAGTCGTCTTCTTCCCTAAAAGACTCGCCCTGGATGGATCTGTTGTTGTTAGGCTCTCGGATCTCTCTGTCGTTGTCGGAAGTAATATGTCCAACTACTGGGAATGCCCTCACGCTGGCTAACACTGAAAGAGTCGCCCAAGTATATTCCATCGTCAGAATCTGATGGAACCTATCTTGAATGGAGCGCCCTGCCTCCCTCTCCAATGGGTCGGAAGGAATCTGGCTTGCTAGCCCTCTGGATGAGTAGATCTAAGAATTTGTGATCTCTCCTCTATTTGTCAAACACATTGCAAGTCCATTGACTGAATGTGATGCCTTGATGGCTAGAAGGCTCAGAAAAATGTGTTGGATGGCTCAAATGAAGCGCCTTCCCCTGATCTCAAATGGGTTATGAGGGTTTAGATTCACTAGGCCTCCTCAAGAAGGGCGACCCACTATACCTTTGATGTCTCCTATAGAACTCACGCTGGAATCTGACTACTGGAGTTGGATCTCTGATCTCCACGCTCAATCTGACTGTAGATTTGTAATGAAAGCAATAGAAAACCTGTGTGGTCTCCCCAACTGGCTAGGGTGTGTCTCTCAACACCGAATCCAATCCCTCGGTGTCTTCCTCCTGGAATCCACAAGTATCCTCAAACTTGCCTGAATCTGGGTTTCTCCTCAAAGCTCTGGTTTCAATTCTCAAATTATCAATAATGAGCCACTAGGTTGCTTTCCTCTCATACCAACTGACACCCTAATTCTTTGTTGACTTTTCACTTAAGCGCTTTTCCTAAGTTTCTAATTTAATATTCACTTAAGCGCTTTTCCTAAGTTTTTGATTTAATATTCACTTAAGCGCTTAATTACCTTTTTCCACTTAGTCACTTAATGTCACTTTCAAATTATAAGATTTCCCTAGTGAAATGACATCAAATGAACATTTTCCCTTGTTTCTTCGTGGCTATAGTCTAAAGGGGATGTTTAGACTACTAAGCCCTCCTCTCTGGAGTCCTCACTCGGAAAGGGGAATTACAGTCCTCCCTTCCTGAGATTGCTTGTCCTCAAGCAACATCAATCCAGGGTGCTCCAAATCTGATCACTCTCCCAAGTAGCATGCTCTACTAGAAGTCCCCTCCATCTAACCAAACACTCTCTGATGACTCGGCTCCTCAATTTCCTCTCTCTAAACTCCAATATCTCCTTCGGAACCAACTCTAATTGTCCCTCCTCATCCAAAGGTGGTAGCTCCTTATAAGTGCTAATGAACTTTCCCACCGCTTTCTTGAGGCAAGAAACGTGGAACACGTTGTGAATCCATCTCCCCTCTAGTAGTGGTAACTCATAGGCCACTTCACCTACCCTGCGTATGACCTTGTATGGTCCATAGAATCTGGGTTTAAGCTTCTCTTCCCCGCTCTTCTTCAAAGATTATTGCGTGTATTGTTGTAGCCTCAGGAATACTAGATCCCCAACCTCAAAGCTACGTTCTATCCTGTGTCTGTCTGCATTCACCTTCTGTCAATTATGCGTCACCTGTAGATTATCCTCTAATACCTTGAGAATCTCCTAACTCTTTGTTATCCAAACTTTGGCCTTGGGAGCCTTGTTGTCTCCAAAAACCAAATCAATCAAAGTGGGAGCAACATATCCATATAATGCTCTGAATGGGGTCATACCTATGGACATGTGGAAGGTAGTGTTGTAACAGTGCTCTCCAAGATGTAACCACCTTACCCACACTTTATGTTGTCCGCTCACATAGTTCCTCAAGTAGCCCTCTATCCACTTGTTGACTATCTTAGTCTGCCCATCAGTCTGGGTGGCAACTGGTGTTGGGTGTCAACTTTGTACCAACCATCTGAATAACCCCTGCCAAAATGTGTTGTTGAACTGACTGTCTCTGTCACCGACTATACTTTGTGGCAACTTGTGAAGTCTAAAGATCTCTCTGAAGAACAACTCTACCACCTGCACTGCGTTGTAGTTTGTAGGAATCGCGAAAAAGTGCGCAAATTTGGTCAATCTGTCAACCACTACAAATATGCAATCCTTACCCTAAGCCTTAGGTAGGCCTGTAATGAAGCCCATCAATATACTTTCCCATTTCTGCTCCAGAATAGGGAGTGGTTGAAGCAACCCTTCTGGGAGTCTCTGCTCTGACTTGTTCTGCTGACAATTCACACACTCACTGATATGTCTCATCACATCCTTCTTGACACCCTTCCAAGAGAATCTCTCCCTGACCTGCATGTATGTCTTGAAGAAGCCCCGATGGCCTGCTAAAGGTGAATTGTGTATTGTCACCGAGATCTTCTTTTTGAGACTAGATTTGGGCACAAGGTAGACTCAGTCTTTATAGAAGATGACCTCATCTATGACTCTATCCCTGTCATCCTGTACTTGTCCGTCCAATAACTCACATGCAAACTTATTCTTGGAATACTCTACTGACAAGTGTGATTTCCAATCTTTTGAGATCTCCATCAAGGAACAAATCATTGGTCTTCTGGACAGTGCATCCGCCACAATGTTTTTCTTTCCCTTGACATACTCTATATCAAAATCAAAGGCTTGGACCTTTGTCACCCACTTATGTTGCCTCTCACTGAGATCTTTTTGCTCAAGGAAAGACTTCAATCTATTATGGTCCGTCTTGACCACAAATTTGTTGCCCACCAAGTACTGTCAAAATTTGGTCAAAGCATGCATTATTGCTAGCATCTCCTTGTCGTAAATCGAATACAGCCTCTCTAGTTGGCTGAGCTTCCTTCTCTCAAATACAATGGAGTGTCCCCCCTGAATCAGCACTGCTATGATACCCTCTCCTGATGCATCACACTCCAAAACAAATGATAGAGTGAGATCGAGCAATGCTAGTACTGAGCATGTGCCCATGACTACCTTCATCTGCTCAAATGCCTTTTGCGACTCGTCAATCCATATGAAGGTTCCCTGCTTGGTGAGGTCGGTGAGTGGTGCCCCCAACTATGAAAAACGCTTCACGAACCTCCTGTAGTAGTTGCAAAACCCGAAGAGACTCCTCAACCTCGTCACATTCCTGGGTGTTGGCCAATCCAAGATGGCTCCGATCTTCTCCTGATGCACCTGCACCCCTTGTGTGCTGATAATGTGACCCAAGTAAAGTAACTTCGTCATGCCAAACTCACACTTTGACTCCTTGGCATACAGTGACTGTGCCTCCATAATGTTGAGTACCTCATCCAAATGTTTCATATGCTCTTCCCATGTCTTGTTGTATATCAATATGTCATCGAAGAACACCAACACCGATTTCCTCAAGTGATCTCGGAATATATGGTTCATGCAACACTGGAATGTGGTTGGTGCATTGGTTACCCCAAATGGCATAACCAGGAACTCAAAATGTCCATAATGGCATCTGAATGTCGTCTTCTCTATATCCTGCTCTCTAATGTTGATCTGATGGTAGCCAGAGCGTAAATCAATCTTCGAGAAGAAAACTGCCCTCCATCAACTCATCAATGAATGGGATATGATACTGGTTTTTTATTGTCTTTTTGTTCAAAGCACGATAATCTATACACATCCTCATAATACCATCCTTCTTCGTGACCAAGGCTACTAAAGAAGCAAATGGACTACTATTGGGCCTGATGTGTCCCATCGCTAGCAATTCCTTAATTGCTCTTTTTATCTCATCCTTGAACCTCCTGGGATGACGATAGGGTGATGTAATCACAAATTTTGCACCCTCCTCCATCTCGACGATCTGCTCAAACCCTCTGTTTGAGGCTCTCCCTAGCAGCATCGAACCAAAAACCTACTCATGTCGACTCAACAAAATCATGATCTCTGCCTGATACTGTTGGTGGTTCTCTAAATCCCTCTGTGTGGTGATCACACACTCTGTTGCATATGCTACTCCCCCATGTCTGAAGATCCTCTCCATCCTCTTTATTGACACTATCTTGGGTGCCCCTGTCAACATACCCCTCATACAATCTTCTTCCCCTCAGTGTCTCTTAATCGCATCTCAAGTGTTTGGTAATTGGTAGAAATCTTTCCCAAGGTGATCAACCATTGGACTCCCAATACCACATCTATGTCAGAAAGGTCAACCACATAGAATGTATCCTTCACTGTGTAGTTTCCCAAACGTACCTCTAAGTCTGAAACTCGATCCAAACACTCTATCGTGTGACCATCAGCTACTGCAACATCAAAACCCTCAAACTCCTCGGTGTGTAGTGCTCTCCTAGCTACCAGTGCAGCGTCAATGAAATTGTGGGTTGCCCCACCATCTATCAAGGCAATGGCGTGTTGTCCCTGAATAGTCCCTTTGATACTGAGTGTGTCATACTTAGGGACTCCAGAAAGGGTCGCTATGACTCCTCCCTTCACTGGTGCTAGTCTCTTAGCCTTCTCGCGAGGTTGTGGTTGTGCCCCTACCGGTGTTGGTGGTCTCCTTGGAGGTTGCTCCTCCTCATGCAATGGCTCCTCCTCTGAGCTAGTGGACTTATTGTCCTCCTCATAATTGTCTACTGCAACCTCAATCTAGTGTATTTGTCCCTTGCCTATGCACCTGTGGTCGAGGACCCATGGCTCTCTGCAATTGAAGCATAGCTTCTTCCTCATAAGCTCACACCTCGTATCACCATCCAACTTCTCCTTACCCTTCCACTCTCTCTGGAATGGTTTCTTGTCCCGATCCCTCTATGGCACAAAGGGTTTGGAAAAAGTTTTGGCTTTCGACAACGAGTCTGCTAGATCTCTAGTGCGTAGGATGGCATCCTGTAGTGTGTGAGGTTTGTAGGCCTTCACCCATCATCTCAAGGGTTCTGTGAGACCCTCTATGAAAAGCATGATCAGTCTAGGCTCTAAAATGTCTGTCACTGGGCTAAGTCCCTGAAGTGGATCTTTGGATCCCTCCTGTCAAACCTGTCCATAAGTCTCTCCGTGAACCCCATGTATGAGGAAATGTGATCGTGACGCAACGTCAACAATCCATGTCCCCACCACTCGTGGGCCTCTCCCTCCAAATGCAAAGTAGCAAAACCAATGTCTTTAGTTTCTGTCATCCGACTTCAGTTTCTGTCATCCGATTGAACTTGTAGTACATGTCGAGTTTTTGTACCCAAGCTCTGGCAGTACATCTGGATGATCCATCGAAAGAGGGTATAGTTAGTTTCCCTACTTTTCGAATGACCTCCATGTTATGTCCCTGTTGTTGTTGTTGTCCTCCCCTCTGAGGATCTCTAGGACGGTTCCTGAGTCTAAGTCTGCAATACTCTACTAAAGTCATGTCATTACGGAACTCTGGCCCTAGGGTTGCATACTCTCTCCTATAATCAGCAATATCCTCTCCCTGTGTGGCCAGTCTATGTGCTACTGGTTGTTGTGTTGTTGTTGGAAGTGCACTCTCAAAGCTAGGGAATAGTGGCCTGGGAATCCTACTCGATGATGTGTAGGTGCGAGTAGGTGAATGGGGTCTTCTACCTACCCCTCAGTTCCCCTGTGTCGCATGGAGGACATTTGCTCCTGGAATGTTCCCTATAGCCAATTTATCTGCCATTTGTGCCAAAGACTGAGTCATGGCCTACTAACTAATCATCAAATTGTTAACAACCTACATAAAGGCCGCTTCTGGGTCCATGAGTGCTTTGCCGCTACCTTCTAGCTTTTCATATTTGTCACCCATCCTCCTCTCTACCTCAAGCTCTGCCTCACGCTCTGCCCTTCTTTTTGTTTCATGTTGTGCCTCTTCCTCTTCCTCTGAACTATGAGGAAAGGGGAGATAATTTGATCTTGGTCCTCTCCTCTCTTTGTGCCTCCTGTAAGTGACGAATTCGTCACCTATATGCTCACGGCCCCCTGGGTTCTCTACTAAACTCATGGAAACTTTAGTCACGGGCTAGCAGGACTAAAGCTCTAATACCACTTGTAATATCCCCAAATCCGCAAATCTGGATACTAACTCTCTACTAACCATGTCTGTCTCAGATCTGACTCTTTGGGTGGTTGAATGGGTTATTCAGGTTTCTGACTACGTTTGATAACTTGAATTTAACATGCGTGGTGATTTTGCATGTGGTTTCAAGTGGAACAACTTATTTAAGATATATTGAATAGTCAAGCAATTACAATAATGATATGCATGTACAAAACTTCACACCTTCAAATGACTAGATCTATACTGGAATACTAGTAAGAGCATGGAACAATACCTAGAACTAACATGTGTCGCTAGATCATTGGCATGCAAGCCCAATCTGTGACATGCGTGGGTTTACTGCTACATCCAACGCTGGATCTGCTGCCGAAAGATGAATCTAATGCATGCACGAGCAAGACTCCTCCGAATCTGATGAGATCTGTCCCAATGAAGTCACCTTTTTCCCTAGAAGACTCGAGTTGGATGCATTTGTTGTTGCTAGGCTCTTTGTCACTGTCGGAAGTAATATGTCCAACTGTTGGGAATGCCCTCGCGCTGGCTAACACTGAAAGAGTCGCTCAAGTAGGTTCCATCGTCAGAATCTGATGGAACCTATCTCAAATGGAGCCCCCTGCCTCCCTCTCCAATGGGTCGAAAGGAATCTAGCTCGCTAGCCCTCTGGATGAGTAGATCTGAGAATCTGTGATCTCTCCTCTGTCTGTCAAACACATTGCAACTCCACTGACTGAATGTGACGCCCTAATGGCTAGAAGGATAGGAAAAATGTGTTGGATGGCTCAAATGAAGCGCCTTCCCCTGATCTCAAATGTGGGTTCTGAGGGTTTAGATTCGCTAGGCCTCCTTAGGAAGGGCAACCCACTATACCTCTAATGTCTCCTCTAGAACTCACGCTGGAATCTGACTACTGGAGTTGGATCTTTGATCTCCATGCTCAATCTGACTGTAGATCAGTAATGAAAACAATGGAAAACCTGTGTGGTCTCCCCGATTGGCTAGGATGTGTCTCTCAACACCGAATCCAATCCCTCGGTGTCTTCCTCCTGTAATCCACAAGTATCCTCAAATTCGCCTGAATCTGGGTTTCTCCTCAGAGCTCTGGTTTCAATTCTCAAATTATCAATAATGAGCCATTAGGTCGCTTTTCCTCTCCTTATATCCATTGAAACCCTAATTCTTCATTGACTTTTCACTTAAGCATTTTTCCTAAGTTTCTGATTTAATATTCACTTGAGCACTTAAATGTAGGATTGCTAGTTTGGGCGGTAACAGGTCAGTCAAATAAGGGTAGAGGTAAAGGACCTAGCAAGGGTAAGGGAAAGAATGAGGACTCAACCTCACAGCCAGGAAAGAAGGACTTGAGTAAAATCAAGCGTTTCATTTGTCATAAGCATAGTGATTATCCATCATAGTGTCCAGAGAAGAAGAAGGGTAAAGGGGAGCAGCAACAGAAGCAGGTAGCAGCCTCTGCAGAAACTCAAATGAACAAGTTTGTTGCCATGTTCAAGAAGGATTTCTCATTGGTATCTTGCCTTTCTACCAGCACAATTCTGAGGAATGTGTAGTACATGAACAATGGGGCATCTCAACATATGACATTAACCCGATAGTTGTTTTCTAGTCTGAAGAAGCAGGACTTGGGAGTACAGGTTCAACTTGGTGATGATGCCAAGTACCCAGTAACAAGTTGGTACTATTCCCTCCCAGCTTGAGTCAGGTAATTCTTTAGATTTTGACGATGTCTTTGTTTGTACCAGGTCACTGGAAGAATTTTATTTCAATTTCGGATATGGAAGATAAGGGCTTTGCAATGGAGTTCAAGAACCAGCAAGTCTTGATCAAATCGAAGGAATGTAGCCCAGATACATCTCAAGTAATAAGGGTTAGAGAAGATAATTTGTACAAGTTGCAGGGTGAACCTGTTCAAGCCTTGGTTCATAACAGTGATAGCTTGTGCGAGTTGTGGCTAGTATGGGGCCCCTGCATCACAAGGCGTTGCCTATTATGAGGGAGATAGCCACAGGTCTTTCAAAGTTCAGTATTGAGCAGCATGGTGTATATAGAGGGTGCACATGTGGCCTACATGCCAAGGGTGTTTTCCCAAGCAGCAAGTATAGGTCTAAGGAGATTATAGACCTAGTGATAAAGGATGAGGAGCAAGAATCTCCAAAGGTTGAGCCGGGGTCACTAGTGATTTCCAGGGTAGTACAATAGCCTTCAAGTGAAGAAGGGGAGACAGGAGCCCCTTTCACTTCTGTCAGGAGACCTCGATGGTTCAGTTGGATACTGAGGGATGCTCAGGAGCATATTGAGACTCCTATGAGCAGATTCAGAGAGAGCAGTCCTCCAAAGAAATTTCTAGACTATATGGCATTGATGAACAACATTCTAGATTATGGTCCTTCCAGTTGTTTTGCGGGTTGCCATGGTGGAGTACACCTCCATAATGAAGAATGATGTTTGCGACATAGTGCCAAGACTAGAGGGAAAGTTAGTTGTGAGTTCCAGGTGGCTCTAAAATATCGAGCATGTTGCAAATGGCAGCATTGAAAGATTCAAAGCGAGGTTTGTGGCTAGAGGATTCTCCAAAAGAGAGGGAGTGGACTACACAGAGACTTTTTCTCTAGTCATCAAGTACAAAATGCAGCCTTAGGGATTTGAAATAAGTGGGAAGGTGTCCCATGTTTGTTTTGCAGTGAACACCTTGAGTCAGTTCGTGGTGGAGCCAAGGAAGGAGCATGGGGTGGCAGCAAAACATGTGCTCAGGTATTTGAGGGGCATAGTGGAGTATGGTCTGAGATACCTTTGAGGTGATGAAGTGAAGTTCCAAAAGTATTTAGACTCAGATTGGGCAGGCAGTGCAGCAAACAAGAAGAGCATCTTAGGGTGTTGCTTTAGCTTGGGATCAACGTTGGTACCCTACTTCAACAAGAAGCAAAGTTTTGTAGCACTTAGCTTAGCAAAGAGAAGATCACTTCATACAAGACAAGACTTAGATGGGAGCAATGAAGCTCCAGTATATTTTGATGCATCAACAGGTAGTTGATATTCTGACCAAGCCCTTTACAAGGGAAAGTTTCAGGCATTTTGAGACAGACTTGAATTCGTGCAGAGTTCTTTTCTCGCTAAGAGTGAGTGTTGAGAATTATAGCTCGAACGGGGACTTTTGCACAGTTTTGTGTGAATGTGCGAAAAGTAGTTCGAAATATTTTCAAAAAGTAATTCTATTTTGTAATTCACTTTAGTAAAAAAGTAAAAGTCTTTTTTTAACAATTGAGTCTAAAAAGTATATTTCATGCATGCATGATTTAGACTAGGAGTAATCTCAAAATTAGATTGGGGTTTTTCTCTCAGCTAAAACTATAAAGACAAGTCAAAATAGAGACTTCAAACACACAAGAACACTTGAGCAGTTGAGCAAGTTGAGTGACAAGAGAGTGAGAGAGAGCAGACAGCCAGGAAAGAGGCATTTCCAAGTAGCAAGAAATCTCATACAAAGATCCACACAATTTCGTATGGATCTGTGCAGTCATACAGACAGGACTGTACAATCCACACAGACATTCACTACAATCGTAAAACAAATTGTACTCTCCTGGTGGGTTGTTCTACTCAATTCGGGGTGTTTTTTGGTATCCATGCAGAGCTGTTTTTTGGGCAACTTGTGAAGGTTTCCTTGTAAGTTTTTCAAAGGATTGTTGTGTGAAATTAATTTTTATGTTTCTGCTATTTGATTTCTAGCTATTGTGTGATTAATGTTATGCTCTAAAATTTATTTCTGCTTTAATTAAATTCAGCAATCTACTTGTTTGATTGAGATCATAAGGACTTTAGTCACCTAGGGCTTGGATTTTTCACGGATGGAGCTTGACCATCACATCTTGCACCTTAAGAGGATTTGTCAATTATGCCATTTACAAGAGGTTGAGAAAGAGGAGCACTTCATATTATGTGTCCAGTCTCTTACGAGATTTGAGAGCATTTGCATTGCTTATATGAGGAATCTTGAGGCCCCTCGCTTCTTTCTTCATATATCAAGATTAGAAATGCTTGGCTCTCTTTATATGAGAGGTAACTTTACACGATACAAATCATATAGAACCCTCCCAAACTAATCCTACCAACTAGATTACATCATTATTTCCCGTTGTCACAACTATCCTTTGTAGCAAAAGGCGTGTCAAGGCCCGTATACATTTAGAGTTATATCAATGAGACCATGTGCCTCCTCTCGAACGCCAAGTAATGCCATGAGGATATTGCAGAGCATGCACTCCCATCATGCTTGGGTCAATTGATCAATTATTGGCACTTAATCTTCTGTCACGAATTCTTTCCTACCGACCTTGAGTTTTAGGAGAATTTCATTTAATTGTTCCAAGCTTCCTCCCATTAATGCCCAAACAAACCCTTTTATTGTTGATGTTTTGGTAGCAGCGGGAGGTATTCCCTCCTGGACAACCTTTCTTAGAGAAGAAGATTCCAGAAGTCAAAGGAAGACCATTGAACAATTGAAGAACACCCCGGAAGAGAAGTCAGCCCACAGGAAAAGATAAAGGGGAAATAGAATTTCCCAGAAGAGAATTCAACCCCAGCTAAAGTAACTTAAAGACTATAAATAAGGTGACATCTTGCTCATTTGTTCACTCACTCACTCAGCTATCTCACTCAAGAAGGAGGCGCAAGTCTGAGGCAAGGAGAAGATGCAACTACTGCAGCATCTGGGGTTCTTGATTATTCTTGGTGGTTTCTCTTGTGCGCTATCTCTGGGAGAGGTGCGCTAGACTTGTGTGGTGTTGCAACTGCAATTGTCTGACCCTGCTAGGGTTTGATAAGGAGAAAGAGATAAGTTATTGTATCAAGGTTTCTTCATTATCAGTTTTGCTCTTATGAAGAAGAGCTTGTTCATGGTTAGATTGTATTATCAGAAAGACTCTATCTAAGAAAGATTGGTTGGGTTTTTCCCCGGGTTTGGGGTTTTCACAGGATAAATCTTTGTGTCTCGTTGTGCTTGGTTTTTGCTACTTATATTTTCAGTATATGGTTGCTAAATGTAAAAGAAGATCTAAATGTTCTGGTAAATCTATTGCTCTGAAAATTTAAGAAAATCTAACAATTATTACCAAATACTCTTATGGACATCCTCTGACAGTGCATCGGCCCTATCTCTATGGTAGACTCGGAGTCTAAAGTTTCTTCCTCTTCTACAAATGTATCTTCACCCTACGCAAGTCCTAAGGTTATTTCTTCTTCCTCCTCCTCTATTTCTACTTCTACTATGATTGTGCAATAGGCCACTCTTACATTTTATTCATGAATATATTCATTTATATTTTCTATTATTGTTGCTATTATTTTCCTTACTCTCAGTTTCTAGCTTTTAGGAGTCACTTTTCAAACTGAAAAGAGTATAATGAGAACCCTCTCGGTCAGGTTCCCACATGTTTGCCTTAGGTATGGGTTCCATACTTCACAACTATAAAAGACAGTAGGTGTTACCAAAATGTGAAAGAGGTGGATCTTATAGCCTAAATATCATGAAATTGAAGTTGGAAGGCATTGTCTTTCAAACATTGTTAGTGCTACATATCCTTTACTCAACACCTTGACTATACTGCTAGGATCACGCTAAAACGTGGACTAGAGAAAACCAATCTTAGGTAAGTGAATGGCGTTAACATTTTTTGCCTATCCTTTATAGGTAAAATAGTGTTGGATGCCTTTTTCTTGAACATGGTGAAGGCCATAATATATCTTTGCAAGGTTGACTTGATGACCATGGTTATCACAAAATGAGTTCAAAGTGTCCAACTATTTTTGGAGTCTTGCCATTGTGTGTGATAGAAGGACAATGCCATCCACAAACAGTAAAATGGTACTGCACATGGCACAAAGAAGGAAACCATTTGCATCATCTACAGATTTTGAAATGAGATCCTCTAGTTCACCAATATAACGCCCAAAGAGAGTGTGAGTGAGAGTGGACATCCTTCCTTGAGTCCTATAGTGTTGTGCATGTCATCCCAAGAGGCATTATTGCAACGGTTACAGGACATTGGCATCGCATAGACTCTTTTGGCTTCCATCATAAGAGTATATGAGCCTATCATTAGACGACTTTGTACTGCTCACAACTGTTAAGATATTTTAGTGAGAAAAGGCTCTCTAAGTAGTGAGGGCACAATAAAGCGAACTTAAGCTATCTCATTGAAAGATTCAATCCCAGCCATTGATCACGATCTAGATCCAATGGCTGAGATGATTTCCCACCACTTCACATGGATCATCTCCGAGTATGAAAGGATGTTTATAGTTCCTAGTGGCAGCCGACTTGAAGAAAATGAGAGTCTTGCTCCAAGATTGGGTCGAGTAGGGATGGAGGAGTCGAGATAGGGAAGCGACCTCAACACAAGAGAGACACCATACCTCTTGCAGTCAACCCCGATTTGCAAAGTTGGCAACCCGATCCGTACAAGAAGGTACGGCCCAATCCATACAGCAAAAGTACAGACCGCTTCACCCAGCATCATACACAGTCTGAGTAGTAGAGGTGCAGCGATAAAGGGAGTTGACTAAGATCTCAGGTAAAAGATCCCTCACCCTATATCGCTATTGTACTGTATATGAGATATTAATAAAAGAAAGAAGTTTTTATATTTTTCCCCTTTTCCTGGTTGCTCTTCAAATAAATTTTGTTCCTATAATATATTTTTTTCATGGTATTAGAGCGGTTTCTGAGCAGCCCATCGTGTTAGCCAGAATGGCAGAGGATACTTGCAGAGCATGTTTGTCCACCACCCAAACCAAAGATGTCTGGTATATCGATAGTGGGGCATCCAGTCATATGACAGGACACACGCATTATTTCACCAATCTTGAAGAAAAGGGATTCGATTTTGAAATACTTCTTGGAGATGACTATGCCTATCATCCAAAAGGGATAGGAACCATAAAGTATGAGAGGGAGTTAGGAAATCCTCTCTACTTGTCAAATGTTCTCTATGTCCCTGGGTTGAAGAAAAATCTTGTCTCAGTATCTGCTTTAGAAGACAAGGCGTATGAGGTATCTTTCAAGGAACGAAAAATCCTATATTAAGCCTAAGGGTATGGGCCAAGGATCTGGGAAAGTCATTGGAGTAAGAAAAGATAAATTATACAAGCTTCAATTTGATTCACATTATGCTCTAGCTAGTACCAGTGGTAGTAGAGATTGTGAACTTTGGCACAAGCATATGGCTCATCTTGATCATGGGGCTCTCAATATTTGGGCAAGATCATCATCAAGTATGTAAAGGATGTGCTCTAGGGAAATATACAAGAGCCTTGTTTCCATAGAGTGATCATCAGTCCAAAGGAATCTTGGACCTGATTCATATTGATATATGTGGCCCCATGTCATCTCCTTCTATAGGGGCAAGTATAGATATTACATTAGCTTTATAGATGACTTCTCAAAAAAAACTTGGATCTATTTTTTAAAGGGAAAAACCTCAGAAGAGGTTCTCAGTAAGTTTCAAGAGTTTAAGGCTCTTGTCGAGACTCGATCTGGGAAGAAAATAAAAATCCTCAGATCAGACAATGGAGGAGAGTACACATCTCACGCCTTCAAGAAATTCTGCGCAAGAGCAGGGATTAAGAGGGAGCTAACCGTTCCTTACACCCCTCGGCAAAATGGGGTATCTGAAAGGAAAAACATAGCTATTGTTGGGGCAGCAAAAGCAATGTTGCATGATCAAGACCTACCAAAGTTTCTTTGGGCAGAAGCTTACAATACTGCAGTGTATCTTCATAATCGGAGTCCTCACAGAGTGCTTGGAAATGTAACTCTAGAAGAAGCCTTCACCGAGAGGAAACCCGACATTAGACACCTGCGCATCTTTGGGTGTGTGGTCTACTGTCATATTCCTACAGAGAAACGAACCAAGTTGGATCCCACGGCAGAAAAGGGGATCCTAGTTGGGTACAGTGAAACATCCAAAGCCTACAGGGTGTATATTCCATTTACCAAAAAAACAGTGGAGAGAAGAGATGTCAAATTTGAGGAAGAAAGAGCTTTCAGGAAGTCTTATTAGTGTGAAGATATTCTGGAAACAGAAACCTCACAGCAAGAGGAAACATCATCATCTCCTCCCACTGATGGCCAGGATGAGGATCAAATAGAAGATCAACCTGGATCCTCCAAGAAAAGGAAACTAAAATGGCAGAACAGTTGTTGAAAGAAGCCTGAGAAAAAGTAAAAACTCCAAGGACTTCAGTCAAAACAAGTAAACCTCCTTAGAGATACTCAGGCTATGCAGCGCTCATGAGTAATATATTTAGTCAGAACCTACTAGCTTTGAGGAAGTTGTCAAGAAGCAGGGATGGAAAGATGCCATGATAGAAGAATATGCCTCAATAATGAAGAATGAGGTATGGGAAATTGTACCCAGACCAAAAGAAAAATCGGTAGTCAGTTGCAAGTGGATCTTCAAAATCAAGCATGCAAGGAGTATGTGAGCATTGAAAAATACAAAGCTAGATTTGTACCTCGTGGGTTCTCTCAGCAAGGAGTGGACTATGACAAGACTTTTGCTCCAGTAGCTCGTTATACTTCCATTCGAGCAGTGATGTCTATTGCCACTCAAATAGGATGGAAGATTCATCAGATGGATGTCAAAACATATTTTCTCAATGGGAAGATTGAGGAGGAAGTCTACTTGGAACAACCACGGGGGTTTGAGGTCCATGATAGAACAAGTCGTGTCTCTCGACTGAAGAAGGCCCTTTATGGACTCAAGCAGGCACCTAGAGCATGGTATTCTAGAATTGACATCTATCTCCAGAGCATTGGATTTGTGAAGAGTAATGCAAACTCAAATCTATTGTTAAGAACCAAATATCAATATAGCATAGAAAAACCTCAGAATAAGTACTCAACGCCTTGAAAAAGAGAGAAATTCAGATAATAAGCCTCTTCGAGGGGGAAACCTCCTTAAGCCCACATAAATGTACAATTACAAGATGATTCCAAATGAAAATGTCTCCTTGGTATATATAGGAGACTAGGAGGTATAATTACAACTAATGGACTAAAGTCGACATAAATAAAATAACATTACTAATGTAATATGCCCCAATTAAGGGGTAATGAACCATTATTTAGGGCTTAACATGCCCCTCCCCTTGAAACAAGTGTTGTCCGCAACGCTTGAGTAACTCTGGATTCTTTTGTATAAAAGACTCATCTTCCCAAGTGGAATCTCCAGCCGGTAGTTTCCTCCATTTAATGAGATACTCTGAAATGGATCTATTCCTCAGCTGGCGAATTCTTGTGTCAGTGATGACTTCAGGCTCCAATACGACTTTTCCTTCCTCGTCAAGTTCCGGCAATATAGTTTGAACTGGGATCTTGTCACCTATAACCTTCTTTAAGCATGAAACATGGAAAACTAGGTGTACTCATGAAGATGCAGGCAACTCCAATTTGTGTGCCATAGTACCAATCTTTTGCAACACCTTATAAGGCCCATAGTACTTTGGTGATAATTTATTATCCCTCTTGGCTTGCTTGAGGGACATCTGTTTGTATGGTTGTAGTCTTAAAACACCCAATCTCCTACTTCAAAACTTCTTTCACTATGATGTTGATCTGCTTGTTTTTTCATGCGATTTTGTGCCATGGTTAAGTTGTCCTTTAATATTTGGAGAACTTATTGTTGATGCTCGATGTGATCTTCCACTGCTTGAACCTTAGATTTTTCTTTTAGAGAAGAAGTGATGGAAGGAGGGTGGTATCCATAGAGTGCCATAAATGGTGTCATTTTTGTTGCAGAATGAAAGGAAGTGTTATACCACCATTATGCCAAGGGTAACCATTTGAACCATTGTGTTTGTTTATCAGAGACAAAGCAACGAAGGTAGCCTTCCGGACATTTGTTCACTATCTCGGTTTGTCCATCAAATTGAGGATGATAGGATGAGCTATGAGCCAATTGAGTACCCAAACAAGAAAATAATTATGTCCAAAAATGTCCAGTGAAGAT
>JASDQU010371006.1:62468-73911 GCA_032191745.1 Picea mariana
GTCCTTGCCATCAAACTTCCTCATATCGATCTTAGGAATGTGGTTGGTCTTCAACCCAAAGTTGGAGTTTCTCCATTCTTGATTCATCTTCCTTGTGTCCTCATCATGAATTTCATGGGACACATTTTCACTTTCAGGTGTCCTCTCTATTAGGAAATTTTTCATTCCTTCCATGATCTCCCTTTTTAAACCATCCATCTTAGTATCCATTATTGCCTCCAATTTAGCTTCAGTTGAATCCATCATCCCTTGTAGTTCATCATTTGTCACTATCTTCTTTTGTAATTCATTTATGTCCCTACGCATTTCTTCACCTTCATCAAGAGTCCAAGTAGGACTTTCTGGAGACTTATTTGGTGTAGAAGTTCCCTTTTTGGGTGGCATGTTGGCCAAGTATCACTTTTGAACCTTGATTTTGAGGTGGTTCTGCTAGACAATCTTTCTTCTGCTGTATCTCCAAAGTTTCAGCCCTTCTGGGTATGAAACTTTTTTTTTGGTAGTTCTCCGATATTTATTCTCTGCAATGCCACAGGTCTGATCAAAATTGGATGTGCCAAGTGGAATTTTTGGCCTTTCCAGGAGATCTCACTTGTTAGCGTGCCCTGCACAAAATAATTGATATAAAATTCTAAAACTAGTACCAAAAATACTACAGACTGTCCACTATCCAATGCAACTGGTCTCACTCAATTTGGATACTCTAGGAAGAAGTTATGATTGTTTTACCTGGAACATCTTCTTGAGACTAGTCAATAGGACTAGTCAGATACCCTATCTTCCACAGGGTGTATCTACAAATGTAAGATGACCCAGAAGCTGAACTTTTTACCACAGATACCTTACTAATTTCTGTGAATAGCCTCCAAAGTTCAGGGTCCGAAACATTACAAAAAAAAAATTATAGCGAAAATTCTGCAATGACTCAGTTCAGCATGATTCCAGAACCCTATCTTGCACAGGCTATATTTTCGAAAGTATAAGGCCTCAAGAGCTGAAATTTTAACCCAACGTACCTTGATCCGTCTACTAAATATCCTCCAAGTCGTTCCTTCTGAAACGTTGTAGAAAAAAAGTTATAGTGAAAATGCCAAGGTGTCTCAGATGTAGCAGCGAAACCCCGAGACCTTGAGCTCTGATACCATATGTTAAGAACCAAATATCAATATAGCATAGAAAAACCTTAGAATAAGTACTCAACACCTTGAAAAAGAGAGAAATTCAGATAATAAGCCTCTTTGAGGGGGCAACCTCCTTATGCCCATATAAATGTACAATTACAAGATGATTCCAAATGAAAATGTCTCCTTGGTATATATAGGAGACTAGGAGGTATAATTACAACTAATGGACTAGAGCCCACATAAATAAAATAACATTACTAATGTAATATGCCCCAATTAAGGGGTAATGAGCCATTATTTAGGGTTTAACATCTGTATCTACTTAGGAGTAAGGGTGATATTTTCATTCTTGTTCTCTATGTTGATGACTTATTTCTAACAGGTAAAGAGACTCAGATTAATAGTTGCAAGAAAAACCTGGCCAAATAATTTGAGATGAAAGATTTGGGGCTTGTTGACCGCCTCTCCAACATAGGTGGTCAACTCCATGTGCCATGAAGAGATGCATCATCAGATGAAAATTTGTTGAAGACTTTTGGTTCTACAGGGCATTGTTTGGCCCCAGCACTTCTTTTTGTAACTGGAATTTCCGCAACCCTGTGTGGGTCAATAATGTAATAGGTCTGCATGAGTCATGTCTAGGTCAGTTACCTTGGGATCGGTTCACTGGGAGAGTTCCTTTCACCGAGGGATTTTTATCCTTAGGTTATCAATTGGGCTTTTCAGCCTTATTGATTTCCCTTGAGTTTTTCCCTCACACTTGCAATAATTCCTCCAAAGTGGTGAACAGCGTTCTAGTGGGCTTATCTTTTGGTAACTATTGTAGGGAATCATTGTAAATGACCATGCAAGACATCTTAGAAAGTTTCGCGGAATTTCGTCGAGTCTAGTATAGTTTTTTTTAATTAATTAATTTTTAATTAAATTTCCCTAAGTTTGGAGGTTTAATTATTTAATTAATTAATTATTTTTGAGCAAAAATTGTAAAAACTAGGTCCTTGGATTTTTGATAGGGGTATTTGTGCTCAAAAGAAATGGATAGCACCCCCTACACCCTTGGACCAAGTTTCAGCTCGGTCGGACAACTTTTGCTATGGGTTTGTCCACCTAGAGTGTCAGTCAGTCAAAAACAACAATTTTAATTCCTAAGTCCAAACATAGCAAAAATGTAATTTTTAAAATTGAGTTAAAAGGATGATGTAAAGATGGATAAAGGTGAGAGAGATTTTTCCTAACCTTCTCCAACCGTCACATCACCCCCCCCACCTAGCCATAAAGAAAAACGTCACTTTTCCTAGAGTGGTGTGCCTTCCTTCTAGAAAGTCTCCAAAAAGTAAAAAAATGATAAAAAAATCAATGGGAGACTTATGTTATCCCTTGGCACGCTTTTCCTAGCCTCACACTACCTCTTTGCTTCATCCCAATGCCTCTCCACTCCCCTTCCCTCATTATTTCCTCTCCTCTCCCCCAAATGGTGCGCCCTCCAAGGAGAGTTACCCCCCCCCTTCTTGTGGATCTCCTAGGAAAATTCGTTTTTTGATGGTTGGACTCCTTTTTCTCCCTTGGCACGCATCCCATAAGCTTCACACTACTCTTTTGTGTGATCCCAACACCTCCCACACCATTCTACACCCTAGATGGTACTCCCTAGCCTTGGGATCTCCTCTTATGCTTGGTGTTGGACACTTGGCATTGATCCAAGAGAGGTAGGTTTGCCTCTCCAAGTATAAATAGATCCCTTTCCTCACTCCCAACGCACCATATCTTGAGCTAATGTTATGCTACTTGATTTCTCACTCTCTCTCTCTCTCTTTCTTTCCATCATTTCCATTCTTTGGTCTTAGGGTTTTGGAGATAGTTTTCTCCAAGATCCATTTCTTGAGTAATAAAGAGAAAACTTTGGAGAACTATTGGAAGAGTTATGCACATGCTTTTTCTTGCCATACACATGAGGTTTAGCTTCAAGGGTTTCATTGGGAATGCACCAAGGAAGATTATTCCCTTGAAACACATACAAACTCCAAGCTTTCTCACCCTTTACTCTTCTTATATTTGTTGTTCATTTTCACATATATTTCAGCTAGTTTAACTTAGCAAGATAGGTCATTTATATCAAAATTTATCAACTTTTCTTAAGAAAAATTTTTGCCCTAAAAAGGCAAAAGTTTTTCTTCACTTTTTTGGTTGTGTGTAGCATTTCCAGCAAGGATACCTTGCTAGTTTTTGCGGGTTCAAATCTGGTTGAGGGGGGTTTTGGATACCCAAAGGCATCCACACAACACTCAAAGACCCCCCAAAGGGATTGGTAGCTATTTCTCAACCTTCTTTCTCTTTCTCTAGCATCTTGTGCTTATTCTCCTTCATTTCTTGTTGATTTTAGTAGCTTGTAGCTTGGGAGAAGGATTGGTACGGCCTACCTCCCAAGTGTGAGCTTGGATCTAGATCTAGCTTAGAGTTTTTCATCTCAAAATCACTTTCCTAAGCAAGGACGTGGGGTTAGTGAGCTTCTTACTTCCCTTGCTTGCTTGCCTCTCTTTCTTCTTTGTCTTGCTTGCCTCTCTCTCTTTCTTCTTCCTCTTTCTTCTTTCCTTTTCTCTTTCAAGCATCCTCTAAGTATAATAATTGCCTACCTATTGGGAGAGGAATACCCCAAAGGTAAGGTTAGGGTTTAATTTGTGTTATTGATCTAAGTGCTTGATGTTTTGATATGTTCTAGATCTAGATCTCACACATAATCAATCTCTAACTTAAGCCTATTGGGCATAATCAACTTAGTCAGATCTATTTGCATGCTTAAAGCTCTTCAAAGTTTAATCTTTATCTTAGATGCTTAGATCTAAAACTCTAAATGTTTAAATACTTCAATATGTGAATGGTGTTTTTTTCTTTCATGTTATGATCTATTAAGGCCACTTGCCACATATTGGAAGCAACTTCATCGTTAAGTTAATAGTGTAGGCAAACACTTAAATTTTCTTTCTCACACTTGTGCTTGGATCTAAATGTTATAAATCATATAAAGATAAGTGTGGTTCTCTTCTTCTTCTTGTTGGCAACTTGTTCTTGCCCTTACATTTTGCTCCTTTACTTTGCAAGCTATCTATTTGTGCATTTAGTGATTTTCTCTCACATAGCATATATGTGTTAATGCCTTTTCATTTCATAAGCTTAATCAACACATTTTACGCTGAAGTGAGTTTCGGCCAAGTCACTAAATCACATTTTAAAAGTGTCATAAAATCATTAAAACATTCTAAAATACACCTAAAAGTCTACCTAATTCATATATTAACTAAATAGACTTAATAGGGTACCTTAGACCACCATCTTCAGCATCTAAAATGGGTATTGAGGAGGGCAACGGACAATGATAGGCCGGGGGCGGTCTCGTGGCACGAAGGAGTGTCATTTCTGTAAAAACTCAATGCTTTGGGCTGACTGTGACAGCTAGGGTTAGCCTCGTTGCTATTCTATCTTGAGCATCCAACAACCATTTGGCAATAGGAGGAGGAGGCTTTGGTGAAAATCTTAATAAAGGTAATTAAAACTTGATAATCTTAAAGAACCTTTAATAATCCAACCTTGGGCTAAAATATCTAAATACTTTTGTGGGTTGAATAACTAAGAGTGGGTCATCTTCATAATACTTGTGCTTAAAATCTCTAAGTCTTCTTTGTAGATGTGTTGATGATAATCTCATAAATGTGATAATGCTTTGATCTCCTTATATCCTGCACACAAATACTTAAAAGTGGTTAACTTGCTTTTTCTACCCTAGCATTCCTTACTTGTAAATCTTGTATTTAATATTTGATTCAATTATTCTTTTGTATATCTTGTAATCATATTTGTAACGAATCGTCCTTTAACTTTAGTTGACCCCTTGCCCAATCTTAGGCACTAGTCTTAGTTGCCCTAGGAAAAGGCTTGCTTAATATACTAACCTTGCATCTTGCATTGTTGCCTTAGCATCTTAGGTTAAAATCCCCCCAAACCTTAACAAACTAAAATCAACTCCTAGAACTTAACTTTAAAACTTAACTAGAAACTAGGGACTACCCCCCTTGGTTTCCCTAGGAGTGAGCCTAGACGGAAGAGATTCCGATCAAAGTGACAGCATGGGCTGTGAACCTAGGCATTGTGCCTCCAAGGACACACTAAGTGAGCCGGACTTGGCTCACGTTTGCAAGTGTGTATAAGGACGGCAACAGGGCTAATGCATTACTTTCTTGGCCTAGAAGTCTGGCAACGAGAGGGTGAAATTTTCCTTGGTCAAGGAAAATATACAGTTGAGATTCTTAAAATATTTGGGATGGAGGACTGCAAAACTATGGCTACCCCTTTGATTATGAATCTCAAGAAATTAAACATCGCAGAGTCAGAGAAGGTGAGTCCCACTATTTACAGGAAATTTATTAGTTGCTTGATCTATTTGGTCAATACCAGACCCTATATATGTTTCATTGTCAACACTCTCAGTCAACACATAGTAGACCTCTAGAGAGTGCATTGGATTGCAACCAAGCAATCATGAGACACCTAAAAGGTACCATAGAGTATGGAATTCAGTATGTGAAGGGAGACCAAATCATGCTGATAGGGTATTCAGATTCAGATTGAGCAAGGAGTGTTATGGATAAGAAGAGTACTTCTGGTTGTTGCTTTAGCATGGGGTCAGGTATGATCTCTTGGTAGAGCAGGAAACAAAAATCAATGGCTCTCAGTTCTGCAAAAGCCAAGTACATTGCAGCAAGTCAAGCAAGTTGTGAAGCCCTTTGGCTTCGAAAGATACTTGTTAACTTATCATTTCAGAGTTGAATCCTACCATAATATACTCTGTGATAATCAACGTTGTATTAAGCTCTCAGAGAATCCAGTTTTCCATTAAAGATCCAAGCATATTGAGATTCGGTACCATTTCATCAAGGATAGAGTACAGAAGGGGCAATAAAGCTCCAACACATCTCCACCCATGAGCAGGTTGCAGATATACTTACTAAAGGATTACCTAAAGGGAAATTTGAATATTTCAGAGGAAAATTGGGAGTCATTGAAAACACTTTCCTCACTAAGAGGGAGTGCTAAGATATTTTAGTGAGAAAAGGCTCTCTAAGTAGTGAGGGCACAATAAAGCGAACTTAATCTATCTCATTGAAAGATTAAATCCCAGCCATTGATCAAGATCTAGATCCAATGGCTGAGATGATTTCCCACCGCTTCACATGGATCATCTCCAAGTATGAAAGGATGTTTATAGTTCCTAGTGGCATCCGACTTGAAGAAAATGAGAGTCTCACTCCAAGATTGGGTCGAGTAGGGATGGAGGAGCCGAGATATGGCAGCGACCTCAACACAAGAGAGAGACACCATACCTCCTGCAGTCAGCCTCGATTTGCAAAGCTTGCAACCCGATCCGTAAGAGAAGGTACGACCCGATCCGTACAGCAAAAGTACAGACCACTTCACCCAGCATCATACACAATGCAAGTAGTAGAGGTGCAGCGATAAAGGGAGTTGACTAAGATCACAAATAAGAGATCCCTCACCCTATATTAATATTGTACTGTATATGAGATATTAATAAAAGAAGAAGTTTTTTGTATTTTGCCCCTTTTCGTGGTTACTCTTAAAATAAATTTTGTTCCTATAATATTTTTTTTTTCAACCACCTCTCTACTTCCATTCCGAATGTTACACCACATTTTGTATGGGGTGTCCAAGGACCATTTTTCATGACACTTAACAGGATGACACCTATGGACTTTCTATGGACCAGTTTGCAAATCATGAGCATCATCATGGTGCACATGTTCATCTTGATGCTACCCTTATGGTTGATCTGACCCTGGCCACCTAGGGGGAAGGTGGTGTTCATGGAGAACAACTTTACACAATAAATTTGTTGATCCAACCATTATTTCCCCTTGCTCATAATGTTCTAGTCACTACTTTCACTTGGTTGTTGCATGGTGGGTTCATGTCTTGCTCTTAGTTGTTTGTGTCCTAATGGAGGGGTGTTTTCCAAGTGTTTTACCTTTCTACACTCACATTTCATCACCTTTCCATCATTGTACCTATGTATCGTCCATATTTCATCACATTTTTACTTTGTACCTTAGTATAATCCACATTACACACATTTTCCATCATATTCCCATTCCTAGAGGGTGCATGAGTCATTTCATCCATATTCATATACGTTTGACTTCATAATTAGCCTTTCAATTGTCATATTTCATCATTTTACCATCTCCGTGTGTGAACACATCAAACTGATTTGGGATATTTTTATTGTTAATTAATTAAACCCAAACCTTAGCTTGAGTGCTACATTATTGGCCTATTAATATTCATATGTTATAAACCTTCATTGAGGCCTCGTTCCCTAAGTTTCATCTTAAAATGTTTTAATCATTCACTAGGCAATGCAACTTTATTTTCCATGTGGTACAACACATCAAGGTAGCACTGTCCCTTGGCACACATGTTGAGGCAACACAAAATAAAAGAAATGAAAGAAAAACATGATTTGCTAATGGTTGCCCCCTTTATCAATTCATCAATATCCCTTGGCAGTTATAGCCTTCTACAACTATCTTTTATGATCCTTTTAGTAGTAGAGCTCATTTTAGAATTGTTAGTTGTATTTTTGTGTTTTGAAGTTGCCATGTGGGATCTGTTTCAATTTTCAATTCATGCAAACGTGACAGGTCTATCTCAGGATTCATCGCAGATCTGACTACATCAAAATATCCAGTAGTGAAACAAATTCTATAAAGATCCTGCAAAGATTAGACCTGGATTTTAAGATGGATCCAGTAGCATAAGTTATTAAACACAAAAGTTGAACAATCACTACTGGACAGTCTTAGTTAAACTTCAGTTCTTATGGCTGGTTTAGACAACCTACACAAAGGAAACACTATTTACTCAAGTGAAAAGTATGGAAGGATCCGACAGGGACGGAACAAATTCTGACACCAAAACTTGATATTTTAGCAGAGTTTGTCAAAACTCACCAAAGCAAAGCTTCTTGTTATAGCAGCATTGTCATCATCCAAAGATGTAGCAGAATCCAGTAAACTATAACACCGAATCTTGCTGTAGGCTGCCTCATTAGTACTCGCCCGCCAGAGACCCTGTTTCATGAGTGAGTAAAAACTTTCCAGCTCAGAAATACATATTAAATATTAAAAGGGATGGTATTGTGTAAAGATGAAAGCCATAGGTTTCAGGATACATACCAAACACCATCTATCCGATCTGTTATGGGTCTCATAGCCTTTGGAATAAGCCTAGATGTCGTAAGTGACTTGAAAACGTGGCCTTTGATCGAAACGAAGTACAAGGATACAAAGTGTTAGTAGCTAGCTTATGGAAATCATTCTTTACCTGTCAAGTACATATCTATAGATATAGATAACCCAGTTAAAAAGAAAGATCAGTTCCACTGAAACTTGCCTTTGTCATCATCTTTAAGGTCTGAAGTTGACTGGCCAGCTTCCACATCTATATTAAGTGCAAGTTGATCATTTGCAATCTTGCGTGTACTCCGAACATGAGGTGCAACAAGACGCTTACTTACTTGCCCCTGCAAAGAGAGAAAATATAACATCATATTAGAATAAATCAAAATCAATAAACTACACAGGCTAAATGTACTATGAATAGGATGACAAGGGATGCACGATGGCTGCAAGGCTGAGTGAAGTTTGAACCATTGACAACTTGTAAGGTTATCCTTTCCTGTCCTTCATGAATAACTACAAATTTCTCTATGGCCTGTCAAAAGACGTCCTTCAATGAGTCATCAAGCACATGTGCAACAGAAGATCTTCAGTATATAGTATATACTCCTGGCCTAATGTCCACCAACTGCCATTGAGGAGGTGCAATCAGCACCCTGTCTGAGCCAATGAAGAAGCTAGTGATAGAACTATAACTATCTCTGGATCTCTAACATGGTTTAGTACCCATAATACTCTCACCTCCCCTAGTTGGCTGTGGAAGGGACTCCTAGAACACTTATTACATGATATTAGATAACAATGATTGATGAGTCTCCCAAATTATAATCCCGTACGATTTATTTTCCTAGTTGAAGAGATGAAGAAGCTGGCAAAAGAATGAAATCAACCACATTCTCTCCATCCTGATTCCTCAGTGTTTCAAAACTAACAAGTATCATTTGTAAAGAAATAGGCACTTTTGAAAGAGTGCAACATATAAAAGTAAATTGGGAAACAACTGTATTTATAAATGAACAGTAGTAATTGCTTCTCATTTCATTATATACTGGTCAAGTTGCCAAAAAAGCCAATGCACTCTATCTCAAGCTCTAAAAACCATACTAACATATGCACCGGTCACAAGGAGTGATGCTTGGCTACTTGTCAGAGTTGATGCTATATTCCTAATAAATATTGAGTTAACCAAGGGAAAAGCTGAGATCCTGAGACCCACAAAGTAACTAAAATATCTCCCGAGGACTGCTGAAAGTGCTAAGAATGTGCTAATTTCAGCAAAGGTATCCAGGTCATGAGATCCACGAAGTTTGTAAGTATGCTTGTTAAGCACCCTCATGTGTCTATAAGCTCTGTCCAAGATAATCAAAGATAGCAATGAAATAGGGAGAACCCAGAACACACTTGAAGATCAATAGAGATCCACAACATCAAAGACAGCATTTGTGTCCTATATTATGCCATGAAGCTAATCATCCATAAGAGAACAAGTATAGAAAAGAATCTTTGTCCTTGCTTAATGTCTATGAATAGTAATGTATGGACTATCTCAGTCTATGTCGACTCTGCTTTGGACAGACAAGGTCTCAAGGTATACAAGGAATATCCCAGAAATGCAAGTAGAAGCACCAACTCTCCAAATGTGGGAGGGAGGTATATGCCTTGGATGAATGCATGAGAGATACTATGTATGTGCTAAATGATGGGCTCATTGGAAATACTTCAAGTTGTTTAACCACAGCCATTGCCTGGCCCTAGAGGAGAAAAAAAGGAAAAAATATCTTGAAAGTATTGAATGAGGTTAACCCCTGAATGCCCAAGATCATAAAAACGTTGCCAAGGAATGAAGTTTCTAGAATCTACTCAGTGTGGAAGACACCAAAGGACCAAAAAATGCATAATATTATTATATTGAACTCTAACCAGCAGCTCACCCTATATCCCAGGACCCACACAATCAATTTGATTTGATGCCGAGTATGGTCTCGCAGAGTATTTTGCAAATACAAGAAGAAAGCCATGAGAAACCAAGAAGAGGAAGAGAAAGTAAGCTGCAAATGAAGAATGTAAGAATGACAGGTAAATGGCAGGGTTTAACCTCTTAAATGCCCAACGATTCATTCCCCAATCTTCTTGAAGATGAATGAGCACTTTGCATCGCTGGCTAGATTTTTCTGAAGGTTACATCACTTGCTTGGAGGGCATATGACCTCTCCAAGTGATCGATCTGCTCATAAATGCCTCCATTGCTGAGTTCGCTTACTTGGGAAGTCAGCTCACTGCGTAGAAGAGGTACAAGGCAGTTAAGTGAGTAATGGGAGTCTCTAAGACTTCCATCACTGAGTTTGAGCATTAGAGAAGGCGATCGCTAGCTTGGAGGGTCTCTTGGCCTGCTAGGTGAGCGATGGGCCTCTGACATTTTTACACTTCTATTTACCCAAGAAAATGTACAAATTGTTCTCCTAAAAATATGGCTTATCATGGTGATTGGCTTTGGGATCTGACTCCTAACTGGACTTGACATCGGGCCAATTATATAGGAAGTCGAAGTAGCACAGTGGAAGACATGACATCATTAAAAATCCTTATAATAGGAAGACCAAGAGGATCAACTGCACACTTGAAAAAACATGCTGCATTCCCTATATGATTTTAACTCTAGTTATCAAATTTGACAATAGTGTCTCAAACCGGGCAAATGAAATAATGCTACACAGAACGAATCCCAATATATAGTTATTTAGGCATCTACTTACGGTGGAAAAACATAGGAAAATGTCTAGGTGGTTATTGTGGTGCAGAATGATGGATGAAATGAATTTGCATCTGAAACAATCATGGTCTAACATAGGCAGATAAAGAGAGGGATGAAGACTTTGGATATCCAAATGACTAAAGTAAAGAAAGCATGAGGGAATCATGGACTATAATGGATTTTGTGTTAATTTTAATGACAAAATCAGCAAGCTAACAATTCTGTCATACACTTAGCAACCTAGAGATCATTGTTTTGCATGAACTCTGAAATGTCTCAAACCCACATCCATAAATTTTCATAAGCAGAAATACACATTGCTA
>JASDQU010371007.1:23680-34616 GCA_032191745.1 Picea mariana
CCAATGCAACCAGTCCCACTCAATTTGGATACTCCAGCAAGAAGTTATACTTGTTTTACCTAGAACACCTTCTTGAGACTAGTCAATGGGGCTAGTCAGATACCCTATCTTACACACGGTGTATCTACAAATTTAAGATGACCCAGAAGCTGAAATTTTTTCCACAGATAAAATACTAATTTCTGTAAATTTTATCCGGAGTTCAGGGTCTGAAACGTTACAGAAAAGTTTTTAGAGAAAAAATTCTACAATGACTCATTTCAGGATGATTCCAAAACCCTATCTTGTACCGGCTATATCTCCTAAATTATAAGGCCTCAGGAGCTGAATTTTGAACACAACGTACCTGGATCCGTCTTATAAAAACCCTTTAAGCCGTTCCTCCTGAAACATTGTAGAAAAAAAGTTACAGCGAAAATTACACGGTGTCTCAGATGTAGCAGCGAAACCCCAAGACCTTGAGCTCTAATACCATATGTTAAGAACCAAACATCAATATAGCATAGAAAAACCTTAGGAAAAGTACTCAAAGCCTTGAAAAAGAGATAATTTCAGATAATAAGCCTCTTCGAGGGGGCAACCTCCTTTTACCCCACTTAAATGTTCAAGTCCCAAGATGATTCAAAATGAAAATGTCTCCTTAGTATATATAGGAGACTAGGAGGTTTAATGGCCTAAAGCCGACATAAATAAAATAACATTACTAATCTAAATTACCACTAATGGCCTAGAGCCGACATAAATAAAATAACATTACTAATCTAATATGCCCCAATTAAGTGGTAATGAGCCAATATTAGGGCTTAACATAGTCCACCAAGGCGTAGGCTTCTGTAAGCTAGCAACAATATGCCTTTGTTTGCCTTTTGTTTTTGCTCATTTTGTGTAGAATTGACCTTTTCTCTATAAAATAAAAAACTTATTAAATTAGAATCGAAAGCATAGACAACCTACATCATCAAATGGATTATATACAACTATAATAAAATATGCATAGAAGTGAAAAATTATGAGGAATAAATACTTATTGATTTTTTGAACCATGAGCTGTCAAAGATGTGCCTTTTCTTGCCTTTTGTTTTTTCTCTCCTTCTCTAGAAGCCAAAATTTCCTTATAAAACAAAAAACTTATCAAATGAGAATCAAAAGAATATATAGGCTATGTCATGAATATTATAAACAAATTTCATGAAATATGCATAGAAGTGAAAAGGTACAAGAAATAAATACTTACTTATTTCCCAAACCAAGCGCTGACATATATTATTCCTTTCTTGTGATCCATTATTTACGAACATGCTCATAATCTGCAACATTTTCATCACTTATTTCACCACTTTTATGTTTCGCTCCTTTATTCTTCATAGCCTTTATGTCCAACATTTCCCATAAAAAACATCATTAGTACATGGACAAACAAAGACCATAAAATTAATATATTGATTATATAATCACATATTATGATTAATAAGAATGTGTATACCATATTTCCTTGCATATAATATGGTTCTATACAATGTCTAAATGTGTGAGAAAATTTGAGTCTGAATGTGTGAGATGAAGTGTATTCCCAATGTTTTTGTGAGAATAGATTCCTAAACTATAAATCTCCCATTAGTTTTGATCAATGTGCATATGAAGATAGGCATATTAGGAGGACTATAAATCTTTGCATCAGGACCGAAGTTAGTGCTTTATGATATCAAAATATTAATCAAAACAACTGATTGCTTTTGATGTATCAATATTGCATTGTCCATAGATTATAACCAGAGGAGACATTCATAACCCAAGTAACCATGACCCTCTAAAATGGTTCCATGTTTGTAACTAAAATAAATTAATACCAAGTATCCTACCATGATGGTTCACTCCATGTTATACAAAGATTCATTGTAATTCCCTATTTTTTAGTTAAAAATAATAGGGATCCATAATATCAATAGAGAATATGCAAGAGTATCCTTTCCTAATGCATTCAAAAAATTCCAACAACAAATTAGATGACATATCTTTGCTCTCTACCATATTCATCTCCAACATGTGTTAAATAAATTGACAAGATTCCATTTTTACATGCAGTATTTAAGGTTATCGACATAATTGATATTTGAAACATAAACTCACCACAAATCTGTGTTCTATGTTGATACAACAGTTCAAGAGTTTGATCAAAAGGGTATCTACTACTATTGATAATAATTGTTTGAAGGTCGATTGTTACACTGAGTTCTGAGGGTGATTTAATACATATAGATTGTTGTTAGGTATCATGAGTTTGAGATTAATTTGGATGAAATTTGGTAAAGAAAAGGTTGATCAAATACATTTTTTTTATTGATGATTTCTTCATTGAAACATCAAGTGATTGAAGATATTTCAAGCACATACATCTATTGGTGAATAGCCTTTGAAATATGTGAAATCTTGTATCTAAAAGTATTGTTTAATATACAACCTATATATATGTTGTCCATCATGATGGAATATAGTCAGAGAATAATTTTTCCATCTTCTGTTAACTCTTAAACTCAAAAACATTCATTCATAGCATTTCTCAAACATAATTTGATAGTGAGGAACAAAAGGAAATCATATTTGAAACATTGCATAGTACCAAAAACAAGTATTTGGATAATCCGATGGCCAAAACAATAAAATCCGTAGAAATCTTAGTACAAATTTTAGTACAACCATTGGATAATCCCATGGCCAAAATAATAAAATCCAATTTTCATAGTGAAAATTTATTCCATAAATTTAAGATGAAAAATCATCATTGTCATTATTTTCATTGCCATCAAGATCACAATCGTGATTACTCATGTATGCATCTACTTCATTTTCTCCATTGTCCTCATACAATAGATTTTCCTGACCATGCATTACATTCTCTATCTTATTCCCTTCATTGGGAATCAAGTTTCTTTTTCAAATACAACTCTATTGTCATCTTCAACTTCTTCTTCCAATGTTTCTTGTAAACCATTACATTGTTCATCGACCATTATATCAACATATTACATGAATTTCCTTTTCGAATGAGACTCTACTTGAATGACATACGACAATCCTGGGATTCTTACATCATCAATTAGAAATGACTGAGTAATTTGAAGAGGGGAAACATACAACTCATCAGTACTTCATAAAAATTGGTGTGTATTTGCATGTACAAATCCATACTCATCACGTTGTATTGTAGATGGTTTGATCCATTTACATTTTAATAATATTGGACTATTATAACCATAATCAAATTGAATAATTTCCAGTATGAATCCAAGATAAAGTTTATTTTTAGTGTCGTGATGAAATTAAACACTAACAATACAATCACAATTTTCTTTTCCTGTATCCTTTTCTTCCACTCTTAAATGACTACCATAGTCCTAGATCCCACTGAAAGAAGTAGTTGATATATTTGGAGGTCATGAAAGTTAAATTTCCTCGATCGTTATATATTTTCATTCTTTTCATGCATCACTAATTGCATCAACAATCCAATAATCAAATTTTGGAAAAGAACCATCTCCAATATTCAAATCCTAAAGTGTACACTTTCGAGATGGACACATCCTTGTTCAAATATTTTCTCTGTATTTTCTACATAGGATATGAACATACAATATAGTAAGAATGATAATAATTTAACTACTAAATGAAATTAAATAAATAAATTATCATGTAAATAACATTTCACATGTGCTACTTATCAAATGAGGATGTGTTTTGAAGAACATAGGAATGTATCATATTTATTTCCTCATTTGATAGATTGAAGAGACGTCTATTTCCTTCTAATACTTCTCATGCAACTCTCTCATCTTCATCATCATCCCATACAAGTTGATTGAAATTACTAAAATCCTGCATATATTTTGTGAAAAATCCTATGGCCTCCTACATTGAATATCGTTCACACATGCTACCTTATGGTTTTTCCTTATTACGAACAAAATTTTTCAGAACCTTCATATATCGTTCTATAGGGTACATCCATCTACTTTTTATCAGGCCAAAATGCTCTATTTCATGTTCTATATGTATAATAAGATGCATATAAATATTGAATATTTTTGGTGCAAATTCCCGTTCCAATAAGAAAAGGACTTCAAAAACCTCTTCCCTCAAATAATCAAAGTTTGAAGGATCTAACACATGCATACTCATTCTCTTCAATATTAGTCCCAACCTTATAATTTACAATATTGTTCCCTTTTCCAAACTTGATATGACTGAAATAGGTAAAATATCCTCAATTATGACATGGTAGTCATGGGTCTGGAGGCCTCTTAAGCCATTATTCTAAGTTTTCCTTCTAACATTACTACTCACATATCTAGTAGGAAAGTGAGTCTGAGACATCAACATCAAGAATTGTGCTTGTTGTTCCTTTGGCCACACATAAGGAGCAATAGTTTTTCTATATTTTCCATCACCATAATTTTCAACTCAAAGATTTTGATGAATATTTAGTTCTTGAATGTCTAGGCGTGATGACACTGTATCATATGCACCAAAAAGAGTTTCTATAATAGAAAAAACTATGTTTTTCTCAATATGCATAAAGTCAACAATATGATTAATGTTTATATTCTTAAAGTATGGAAACTTATAGAATATGCACAATCATTTTACACCACTATCATTGAGCGCATAATTTTTACTACCAAGAATGCCACCATTTTCAATAGATTGCATTTTTTTTTCTGCATTCTGGATAATGTAATCATTTTTTATTGTCGATGGTGCTTCATGATTCTCTTCCAGACTATTGAAACATGATTTTTTTTCAATTATAAGAATTTTCCATTTTAAGGTAAGAATGATTTACATAATAAATACACTTACACAAACTACTTGAGTGCCTCACAAAAGGCTTAAATATGCAAGCTGAGAATCCATGTTATCCATGGACATTGAGACTAGTCAATGTGCCATATGCAAGAAGATCGTGTATTGTAAAAAATAAAGAATCTCTTAAAGTGAATTGGATTGAATCATTGTTCCTTAAAATTTGAATTTCCTCAATTCCTTTCCACAATTCTGGTAGCTCATCAAATAATAACTCTAAATAAAAATCAATTGTATCTGAATTCACACTTTGCTTTCCTAGTATAATCAATGAAAACATCAAGAAAAATGATTTGGTTGCTAACCATGAAGGCCAGTTATAATTTATCAAAACATTGGCCAATTTGACCATTTAGTACTTTGATTTGAGAACGGGTTCACCCCATCTAGAGCTAAACCCAACCTTATATTACAAGGATCTTCAGAAAACTTGGGCCATTTGTTATCAAATTCCATCCACATATTAGAATCAACCACAGACCGTTGTTTTCCATCGATGCTCTTATTTTGGGCATACCATTGCATAAGCTCATCAATGTCTCAACATCTATACATTTGAAGTAACTGTGGGATTACTGGAAAGTGGAAAAGAATATTTCTCGGCATTGAATTTTATTTCAACCTTGGTCTATATCTCAGTTCTTTACATTTCAGACATTCAGTCTCACTTGAATGATTTTGGTGAAATAATACACAACCATTCACACATGTGTGGATGTTCTCATACCCTAATCCTATCTTAGTGATTTACGCTTTACATGCACTTCGTTTTTGGCAATGTGGAGTTAGGTGGTAACAACTGATGTAACAATGCCAATAACTCATCAACTCTATCATTTGTCCATCCATGCACTATTTGCAAATTAAGGATCATAAGGATTGTTGTCAAATGAATTAACTTGAAAATACCATACACAAGTTTTGTAGCATCCTCCATCAATTTGTGCCATCCTTGAAAGCCTCATTCATCATTATCAACTTCAATCCATTCATAGAAGATTCTTGCATGTTCATATGTATTTTTTTCCTCTTCATCTATGCTTGGTGCCTCTACATATCTCATGCTTTGCAATGGTATCCTCTTTGGATAGCTATTTTGAGGGAAAGAGATTATACTGTTGTGACTGAATCTCAACATATATTCAAAAACCACTTGTCTTTTTCTCATATTCCCACCGATACAATCATTACAAGGACATGCATATTTCTCCAATCTCTTCTTATCGGCTATTCTCTCATCACGTGCATGGTATTCATTCGTTGAAAAAACTTGTCATTGACTCATCTTCAATTTTCTACATTCAATCATGACACTGGTATGTTAATTTTACTTTCAAATCTTTTCATCTATCTCATCTTGAATTGAAATGCAATATCAAAACCAATTCCTAGAGAGAAAAAGGGAATTTTAAGACTACAATAGATGTTAGAGTATATTTATCCGATTACTAGGGTGTAGGAATAACATCTATTGTAGTACTATTTATTTATTGGAAAATAAGTCTGGTCTTATGCTTGGGGATTACTCCCTAAGCAATATGACATATAAAAGAGATAAAATACCTTCTATCAATTCTAAAAAAAGTGAGAGAGTTTACAATTTTGATGATGGTGATCTAGTGGTTATCAAGGAAAGGACTCTTAGACTTTTGAGAGGCCATTGTTATCTATCCCAAGAAGAAGGCCATGAAAAACTAATGACAATTATTCAAACTTAGATGATTATGATGATGAATCTTTTGAATTTGATGGTGATGGGGCAAGTAGAAAAGGATTAAGAAATCAAGATCTATAGGTAGAAGAGGACATGAAACAATGAACAAAATATATCAGATGGATTCTTTTTGGGGGTATCCTTATGAATTTGATGATGAAATTCCAAATATTTTAAGGGGAGGCAAGTGCAGGGGGGGGCTCTCTTCGAATCCGAAGGAAAAAGAATTTTGTATTACCATTGGAATCTAGGTCAGGAAACTAATAACAAAGCTGAAGCTTATGCCCTGTTCCAAGGAATTCAACTAGAAAAAAAAAGCAAATATTCAATTTGAATATAGTGGGATACTTGAAGATGATCATAAGAAAAATGGTCTCTGGATCTTCCCCAAAAAAAATGAATCTAAAACTCATCATTGACATAGTTCGACTTATATCCAAAGGTATGAAGAAAATAATGTCGAGGTAGAAACCATGGACAATCAAGCCATTGACAAGGCCCTTGGTTATTTATGGGTGGAAAAGGGTCATATTATAGGCCCCCCACATGATGAAAGAGATTCTCTTCATGACCAAGGACATCATAAGAAGGGGCGAAACGTGGTGGGGGAAATTGAGTGGCACGTGGTCCACCACATGGGAAAATTTAACTTCAGGTTGCATCCATTGGCACGAGGATAATTGGAACAAGGATGGATTGTACTCCACAAACCATGGTAAGGTAAGGGAAGTATTGTTGCACATGTATACTCATGGGACGAAGTATGTTGGCGGTTATGGAATAGACTGAATGAGCATACAAATATGATGTCATAGCCCTGAGTCAGGTTGAAGCAACTCAAAATGCATTTATTGAGAAATTTATAAATAAGTTTCAAGACATTTAGATCTTTGTAAGATAGTTGGAAAGCATGCTCTGAAGTTTCTGTGATGTCAATTTGTAATGAAAACTTGCTATGAAGATAAGAAATGGTTTCTAAATTCTCCCAACCACTTGATCTGAATTTTCTCATTCTGTATAAGGGGAAGATAGGAAATGGTTTCAAAATTTCTCTAACCACTCCATAATCTTTTTGGGACAGTTTTTTGAGAAATTTATAAATAAATTTCAATACATTTAGATCTCTTTAAGATAGAAACACCCCAAATGGATCATATTTATGGACCAGTCTCATTATTCTCTTCTTAAATTAAGATTAGCATCCATGATATTTCTATGCATTCCTAAATATAACAAATACAAAACATTGAGAACAAAAATGACTAACCTAAGAAGGGGAAGACGTGGATTTTAGCTCTGCTACTAAAGAATCCCTTTCCTGCCTCTTCAAAATCCTCCAAGTTCTGTCCACTGTAGTTTTCATATCCATTTCTACTACTAGTGGTACATTTATTATAGTGTAACCCAAAAAACAAATTCAACGGTCGTCACTTAATAAAATCCATTAACTAGGTTATCATGCCCCTTACTGCAAATTAACTATTAATTAGTAGGATGAACTCCATTAATGAATAGATAATTCAGCCAACGAATTGTGCATTTAATTTAAACTTCTCGTAGAGATAAAATCAATCCCTTAACCTCATTTTCATGCATACTCCTGCCCTTAACCTGATTTTCATGCACCCTCCCGCCAATTAAATGAGCAGGATGAACTCCATTAACAATCAATGGAGAACTTGGCCAAGGATATACTCCATTAAGAGATGGAGAAATCGGCCAGGGAATAGCTCCCACGGGCTATCAACCAAGGCATAGTGCCCATGCGCTAAATTTTTGGGGTGAGCCCATGGGATAATTTTCCATGCTTTTCCAAAAAAAAAAATCGTCATTCTAAAATTATTTCCATAAAATTATTTTACCTTAAAAATCTCCAAAAGTTTATACAAATTATATAAAATCCTTATAAATTTGAATAATTTTACAAAAATATCACCAAACATTTTATAGTTGGCATATTAAGGACTAGTAAGATTCTCCAAAGTTTCTACATTTAAAAATAAATACCCATTCTCTCTTTACCATGTTAGTCGATACAAGTTTCATTACATGTGGTCTGCAAATGCTAGTATATAAGTTACTCCCTGAGTGCATACACTATCATAATTTTATTTTATTTACATGCAGCGGTGTGAAAAATATCCCATATTATAATTATATGCCATGTCATCGCTACCATAGACTATAATAATTTTATTTTATATTATAAATAACTTCCATTGGTTCATTTCTTGATATGGATTAATGAACAACCCATTTTCACACATATCTTATGAATAAATTTTACTATGACTAAGCCCCCCAAATTAAATATTTTAATGCATGCAGTGTAATATAAAGGCTAATAAATTGGCTATATGGAGTAGTTTCCCATGGTTGGATCTAGTTCAAGTAATTAGTACATTTCGTTGATGTCCTAAATCCCTTTAATTCAATAGTAGGAACCAGACCCGCCACCAAGGCCCAATTATACTATGCAACATTTAATAGTGTAATGGTTCTCCAGATCTTGCGATCCAGCTAATTAATTGATGGGATTTACGTTTTCTTGCGAAGGCATCTCCTTCAGTTTGAAATTTCTCTTTTTGTGTTTTTCTCTAAGGTGGAACTGGTATAAGATGGAAGCCAGTATAAAACAACTTGGCAAAAAAATGGGAAAAGGTTCTAAATACAGGAGAAGAGGCTGAGCTTGGGATAACCTGTTGCTCAAGCATGTAGACAACAATTGTTTACCACATGCGTAGTACTAATATGTTAACTGTGTGAGTAATCCAATTTCTGGTTGAAATACTAATTAGCAGAAGAAAACACACATGTGATAAAATAATGACAAGTAAAATAATTCACTTAACTCTAATAATCCATCACATAATAACACAACGATTCATCTTCATCATTAAAGAAAAGAACTGTAAAACATTGCATTAGATAACTTATCAATATATTGAATAGCTCTTACTTGTTACAACATACATTCATGAGATGAGATAGGAAATCGTTCTTCTCTACATCCAATCATACACGCATTTGATGAAAACACAACTTTGTCTCTGGTCCAAAAGAACTTCTCAATTAAAGGCAGCTCCAAAATAATTCTTAACAAAACCAGAAATGAGAGTTTCTTGCAACAACCATCAAACCTTAACTAATCGGTTGATGCTCTTATTTATAACATAAAATTAACTAAAAATAATGGTTAAATTGCAGATGAGTAAAAACAAATTCTCCACGTGGCGTTATCTCCTAATAGTTTTCTAACAATCATCTCAAAATATCACTTAAAAGGGTGACTCTTCTCATACTCCGACCACTTGATGAACAAATCCTCATAGGTTTTGGCATATGGGAATCTGTGATTTTCCATCGAGGCCACGTAAATATCTCTTATCTGTATCGCATGTGCCCAATACTTCACTAGACTGGTACTTAACTACTGCAGCATAGTTCGAACTTTGATTGGGTGTTCCATAAATTGTCGTACCTGACCTGATGCTCTGTCCGTAAACTTTGCTAGTATTTCAGCCCATGATGCATCTTTCTTGGTGTGTGATTCGACTATGTTACGCAAGTAGACAAAGTCATCAGGTGTGCCAAACTCGGGAAGTCTGATATATTTCATCACCTGATTGATCTTAGTCCAGTGTTTCTCGCACTTGGCCCATTTATCTTGAATTTCTCGGTGTGGTTCTCGAGACATTTTCTCCCAATACTCGGCCAATTTGTTTATGCAATTAGGACTACTTTCATTCAACACCCGAATGTCGTGTTCTTATTTATCTTGGCCCTGTTGCACTGCACCAATGTAGTCTACTCTCTCCATGGCTTGCTTCACTTTTTCATACCATCACTCCATATATTTGCACGTCGCGAGCACCATGAGAGTATCTTCCTGGAGCTCGACTATCTCTTTAGTGAATAGGTGTCACTCGGTTGTAAACTTGATATAGGACTTATTGAATTCACTCCTTAGATACACCGCAGCCTATGTGGTATCCTGATAGTACTTATCCAAGTGGTGCAATTTTTCTAGTTCTTTCAGGGCGACAACCAACTCCTTTTCATCTCTTTTAGCTCTATCCAAGGTGGCATCTGTAATTGCCATCCCTACGTCAATGAGTTCATACATCTTAGAATGTTCTGTGTTGATCAAATGCTCCTTGGTATTGATGATGATGGAGCGATCTAAAGTGATCATCCTCTTCTTGGTGGTTCTCTCAATGATAGCCTTCTTCCTTTGATCATACGCTATGACATGTATATCATCTACTTCATCCATGACTTCATGAATCTACTGATCCCCCCATGTGAGTGTGTTTCTTAGACTTACGTTGGTGTATACTTGTTCAAGGTTGGGTTATTGAACTT